>CM060732.1:64724933-64914452 GCA_030704615.1 Takakia lepidozioides | reverse complement strand
TGGGTAAGAAGTTTATGTTCTATGTGGATCACCAGGCTTTGATATACTTGGTAAACAAACCTCTGATAAGCGGAAGAATAGCAAGATGGTTGATAATCTTACACGAATTTGAGTTTGAGGTTGTTTACAAGCCTGGGAGGCTGCATCTTGTGGCGGACCACTTGTCACGGTTATCAACAGGTGAACCAGCCACAGGAGTAGATGATCAATTACCAGATGCGAGCTTATTTGCCGTGGAGGTGCAGGGAAGTGCAGATGATTGGTTAGATTGGCAATGGCCAATCAGATACTATCTTACTCATGGTCAATGTCCACCAAGTTATGGGAAGGAGCAGAGAAAGAGAATTGCTATCAAGGCTTTACCTTACACTATGGTAGGAAGCAGAATGTATAAGCTAGGACCAGATGGAGTGCTGAAGCGATGCTTATACCACCATGAAGTTGATAAAGTTTTGGAAGAAGTTCATAAAGGAGTGGCAGGGGGCCATTTTGGAGAAGAGACTACCAGTAGGAAGATACTACTTGCCGGTTACTGGTGGCCTACCTTGTTCAAAGATGTGCACAAGTATTGTAAAACTTGTGATGAGTGTCAGAGGCTAGGACCATTGCAGAGGTCTGGGAAGATGGCTTTGCATCCTACAATGCCTACTGAACCATTTCAGAAATGGGGACTGGACTTTGTTGGACCAATAAACCCACCAGCCAAGAATACACAGAACAAGTATATAATCACAGCTACTGATTATACTACGAAGTGGGTGGAAGCTAAAGCTCTGAGGGACAACACAGCTAAGTCCACAGCCAGGTTCCTGTATGAGAACATACTTACACGGTTTGGCTGTCCCCTGGAATTTATCAGTGATCAGGGAAGTCACTTCATCAATGAGACCATAGAACTCTTGACTAAGGAGTTCATGATTGTGCATAGGAAAAGTACAACCTATTACCCACAAGGTAATGGACAGGCAGAGGCTACCAACAAAATACTATGTACCATCTTGGCTAAAATAGTCAATGCAAACAGAACAGACTGGGATACAAAGCTACTGACAGCTTTGTGGTCATACAGGACTTCATATAAAGTCACCACTAAGTATACACCATTCCAATTAGTTTATGGTATGGAAGCTTTACTTCCAGTGGATTTTTATTACCTACTATGAGAACTGAATGGGGAAGAAGAATGGAATTGGAAGATTCAATTAAGGTCAGGAAACATGAATTATACCATATGGAGGAAGTACGAGCTGATGCAGCTGACAACATGACGAGAATACAGATGAAAATGAAGGATCAGTTTGATGAAGGGAAGTTGAAGACTTTTAAAACAGGAGATTTGGATTTGTGGTTGCAGAAGAAGGGAAAGATTAAGGCTTCTAAGCTTAAATCGCCATGGAAGGGATCTTATGTCATACAAAAGATGTATGATAACAACACGGCCATGTTACAAACCATTAACAAGGAAATGCTGGGCAGGGTCAATGCCAACAAGTTGAAAGGATACAGTGGTATCCATGACAAGCCATTGAGGCACGATTTGCATATAGAACCACAGGAGCAAATACAGGCTGTTCCAGTAACACCAACGGAGCATAGAATACTTGTCGTTAAACCGGTGAGGAGCGGAAAACACAGATGTTTAAATAGCCATCACAGCCCAACACAGGGTCACACAGCCCATCACAGCCCAACACAGGGTCACACAGCCTATCACAGCCCAGCACAGTGTCACACAGTCGCGCACAACCTAGCACAGGGCGGCACAGCCTGTCACAGCCTCACACAGCCAATCAGAATTACATAGTCCATAGGATTAGTGACAGGTGGACAAAAGAAAACATCAGGGAAATGGCCAGGAAGAAAGGGCGGAAGTCAGTTTAAAAGTGGACGCGTGGAAGTCAGGCCGTGACGCACAGCTGAGAAGGAGCTGCAAGAACAAGTGTCATCAAGAAAAAGGACAGGAGTGGCCGTCAAAGTACCTACCTACTACGTCAAAGAGGATGAATGGCGGGCCCATTAATGCATACGAAAAAGGGTAACGGAACATACGGCGAGTACAGAAAAACGAATTTCTTGTCACGTGTGTTATCCTAGTGGACAGGCCAGCAGGGAAAATCCACTAAAGAAAATTAATTCTAAAATCCAGTCACAGCGGTTACAGCCAATCATGAAGCAGGAGCAACTTCAAGAAAGTGAAATGGTTCTGAGCGCCAGAGTCGGCGTCGTTCCAGGTAACGGGCGTCTTGACGGGACAGACAATCAATGCGATAGTTTTGAAGCTATGAGGGAACTAGCAGATTATACGCTCGCGATACTACTCACGCAGTGGCGAGGAAACAAAACAACAGAGAGTAACTTTTCTCTTGATCAATGCTTGCAAGCCCCGCAGGTTTACAGGACACTACCCATAGCATTTTGTGGCAATCATACGTTTGTGCTTTGTGCTCTGCAGGCATTACTTCAGTTGTTACAGCCACAGCCTTACGGTTTCTCTAAAATGAAGAGAGTAAGAGGGATGGAGGACATCAAGGTGAAAAGCACCACAATCCTGCAGAAACAGACGATTGCGACGCCATACGCGGTGAAGTTACTGACGGAACTGCGATTACAAGGATTGCAAAACAAGGATTGGACATTGCACCATCGGAAGTACATGTTAGAATTCTTGCAGAACTTTGACCCAAAGACAGGAGCCACAATGGTGAAGGGAGTTGAATTAGAACTTACTCCCTTATACCTACAGCAACTGTTTTCATTGCCAGCAGGTCAGGTTCATGTGGACGAGCACAGGGCTAGATTGCAGATGAAAGATTTGTTTGAAGAAGGGAGTTTCTTTAAAACTCAAGGCTATGCTTGTACCAAAGCGGTGTACCCAGGGCTCAGGGAGGTGGGCCAGATATTGAACGTTCTGTTTGCCATGAAACAGAACCAGCAATATTTGAGCAGATCCTTCACAGAGGAAATACTCAAAGGCCTGAGAGGAGAAGAGGTAGCATGGGAGAACATCATGTACAACGGACTGGTAGAGGAGATGAAAAGATTGGGGAACTGCCGCTAAATCTCCTATCATAGTATCTGGGCCAGTCATTGCACAAATCATCCTAGACTCATGCGTACTTGATGCGAGAGAAAGGAAGGAAATGGGAGTGTTTGAAATAACAACCACTACCATAGAAGAGCAAGGTTCTTCACAGGGTGAAGGGGGATTGGCAGAGCATCAACAGCCCAAAAGACAGAGGAAAGGGATCACGTTGGAAGCCGAACCATTGGCTACAAGGCAGCCGGAGGAAGAAGTTACTCAAGCTCTTGTGCAGGAGAGGGTACAGCAGCACAGAGATCAAGGGTTACAAACAGCACAACCTGTGGAGAGGGAACAGGAAGTCAATTCAGTATCACAGCCATCACAGCCAGGTGAACGGCTTGCCAAAGAGTTACCACAAGTGGTCCATGCGGTTCCTCCCAAATAATAGATTTGGAAACAGAAGGGTTAGATATTCCAACTACAGAGCAAGTGGTGGCAGAGATTGAGAGAGGTGATCTTCTCTATGAAGACTCTAGTTTGCTCAGAGAGAGAGTGGAGCCAGAGGTCCAAAATCTGTCCAGTGAACTTCCTGATGTGCAGGTAATACCCCCACCAGCGCCACAAGTTCCAGAAGAGGAACATCAGGACACAGCAGCATCTGGGAGAAATGAGGAAATTGAGAAGGAGGATCTGGTGGAGCAGTGGCCTGAGTGGTTTGTGAGGCATCATCCTATGGATGAGGGGGGTGAACAGCAGCATGTTAACCATGATGGGCCTCAGCAGGCTATGCTGATGAACTCCATAAGCCGAACCCTCAATTTGTTGGGAACTTACATGAAGTCACATGTTCCAGTGACTCAGTTGGAAGTTCTGAAGGAGGAACTCAGAAGAGAGTTCGAAAATCGGTTGGCAACCGAGGGTGTTAACAAAGTTGAGATGGAAGTGCATCTGTAGTTGCAACGGGAGTTAAGGGAAACAAAGAATGCTCTGCAATTTGCTAAGCAGCAACTGATTGAGGGGGGTCTGGAGCAAGACCATCTGCAGGAGATACACAAGCAGCAATTATTCCAATTGCAGAGCAAGCATGAGGATGAAATGCAAGGACTAAAGGAACAACAGGCAGAGCTGGGGGTAGTACATCAAAGAATGACGGTGCAATGTGCCACCCTCACAAATGTTCTAGAGCAAGCCACAACAAAAGCCAACCAGCAGAGGGAGCGATGTGTAAGGGCAGAAACGGAGGTAGTGGAGCAAGCCAAATTCATTGTGGACCTCAAAGATACAATATGTCACAATGAGGGTGCTTTACCGCAATACAAACAGGTTGAGGCTAACCAGGAGAAGTACATTGTGGAGTTACAACAGACCCTTATGTCGAATAGGAATCAACTCTCTGTAGCTAACAAGGCAGCGAGGGAAGCCAATAATCTGGCTGCAGCTTATGCCAATTTAGTTGAACCTCATGAGAAGCGCATGCAAGGATTGCAACAGCAGTTAGATGCCTACAAACTCAAGGAGGAGCAGAGTCTCAGAGATGTTACACAGGACAGAGTGGATGACCAACTTTTAAAAGTATGGTTAGCACAAGGGCCAGTGGAAGGGAAAGCACCGAGAAAGCTCACCCAGGGGGAGATGAATGACCTGAGGCTGCAAGTGCAGAATATTGCCACCACTACTATAGACAATGTCTATAGTAGAATAGGAGAGCTCCAAGAGGATGTGGATACACTGCAGACTCAAGTGGAGGACTTGAGTTCAAACATAGACCAAAGGCTCATGATTCCTGAAGAACATCTCATGGAGGCGTATTTGAGGGCCAGAACTCTAGTTTTCGGGTCTTCTTCGCAAGAAGTGCAAGGGATGCCAATGGTGGAAACACCAATAGAACCAGTTTCACAGCAGATGGCTGTACAAGTTACTGAATCTCCTATGACAGCAGATGCACGGCCTGAGGTATGGGGAAATGCTGCTTTCAAACCACCCAAGACTCATGCTGCACGGGAATACAACCGAGCAATGATCATGCCCTTCAATGAAATTCCACATAGCTTGGATTTGGCTTGGAATCAATTTGGTCCTCCACAATCCTTTCCAAACTACTACCAAATAATGCGCATTTGGTTGCCAGTGGCCACTCGGACTAAGATTCTGGCAATGAATCAGCTCATTGAGGATCATCATTTTTCAAGGTACTGGTCTGAGGCAGGCACCATGTTGAAGGAGTTAATAGCTTTCCAGGTTGTTCATGGGCACATTCACACCAAAATAAAGGAAGTAGCGAGTTTGGTCATGGGCTGTGGAATTTATTATACTGCTTGTTTCATTGCACGTTACCACATTGAGCAGCAGAAGATGCAGTCCAGATTTCTGACTTATTCCACTACAGATCATTGGACCTTACCTGTGGTGCCGCATCATACGTATTTATATGATGTGAAAATCATGTTACAGAGGGATTCACAACTCCGTTCATGGTTTAACAGGGCCTGGAACAACTTGAGCAACGAAAAACGACATATTGACGACATTTTTAATAAGGAGCAGACAGCTTGGCAATACCTATACTGCTCCAAAGTTACTGGCACACCTCTCACCTACACTGAGAAGGAATTGTTGAAGTTCAATCAACTTGCTTTCAACAGGTTACACAACGTTGTGAAGCTTAAGGTTCCTGACATGGTGGGGCCACACTGTATGCCAATTTTCATTCCAGAGAAACCAAAAAGGCAAGAAAACCCAAAAACTGCAGGACTGAAACAGATTCGGACACAACAGCTGAATCTTCAGAACAAACTCTTGACATATGGGAGGAATATGATCAAGCACTGCACGACAAGAAACGACGGGGATCTCCCACACCAGAGCCATTACAGCCGGTTCAGTCAAAAGGCAACAAATCAGGTACAAGTACAGCTCAAGCATCTCCAGCAAGCAGTCATAGAATTCGGGCACGTACAGAGAGCCCTCCAAGGCACTCTCAAAAACAGACAGGACCACGTTCACAAAGATTTATTGATCCTAAGCACTAAACCGTGAGGATACGGCTTTTTGAGAGGGGAAGGGGTAATGTTAGGAGGCAGTCTGGGACTTAGGCATTTTTATGGGTTCTGTGGAGTCTGGGACTTAGACACTTCTATGGGTTCTGAGGGGTACCCTTAAATTTTTGAGATAGCCCGTCACAGCCAGTCACAGCCGACACAGTCACAGACCGTCACAGCCATACACAGCCCGACACAGTCACAGCACGTCACAGCCATACACAGCCAGTCACAGCCCGAAACAGCCGTCACAGTCTGACACAGTCGCACAGTCAGTCACAGCTGTCACAGTCGTAGGAACGGTTATCATGACAGGGAACGACTGTGGGGAACAACATCTGCCGGGGAACATGTAATTCACGGAGGACGGTTAGTGAAGGAAAACGGTTAGAACAGGGGGGAAGGAGATAAAGCGGGCAGCGGAGAGGGGAGAGGACACTTTTTGGGGATGGAGATCATTGATGGGGGACTTTAGCCACGGAGATCACTCCTGGGGAAGGACTAAGATCGAAGGAAGGGAAGCTGGCGAGGAGGAAGGAGATACTATAGGACAGAGTTAGTACGAGATGGAGGATTACTTAGAGGGATAGATTAGAGAAGTTAGGACATCAACATGTATCCGATTATGATTAATCTGATTCTCATCCGATACAAACACCTTGTGTTGAGAGACTTGAGTGAAGCTGTGTATGAATGAAATCAGGGGGCCAAGAAGCAATCTGACGCTTAAAAAGATACCTGGTCATGATAAACAGGGAATATAAACTGATAAGGAATATAATTGGAAACCCAACAATGATTCACTAGCTGCAGGTCATGACTGATTGTTTCACGCGGGCTGAATGCTTAGAGATATCCAACTCTTCTATCTTGGAGTTCCCCCCTCGGATAGCGAAGGGATGGGTGAGTAAAAGCCGCGCGACACACAGTTACACACAACCAGTCACGGTCATAGGGAACGGGGAACGACTGTGGGGAACAACATCTGAGAGGGGAACATGCTAGTTCAAGAATGACGGTTAGTGGGGAAAACGGTTAGAACAGCGGGTGGGAAGGATAAAGCGAGGAGCGGGGACTGGAGATGGATCACTTCTTGGGGGTTGACTTCTTGGGATCGGAGAAAGGGAAGCAGGCGAAGGGGAAAAATGATATGAGAGCTGAAAGGAAGAAGATACGGGGGCGACATAGATAGTACGAGCTGTAGGATTACCTAGGAGAATAGATTAGAGATGCTATGACATCGACATGTATCTGATTAGTATTAATCTGATTCTTATCCAACACAAACACACTGTGTAGAGAGATCTGAGAGAAGATGTGTATGAATGGAATCAGGGAGCCTAGGGGAGCAAACTGACACTTGAATGCACATGATAAAGATGAACAGAGAATGTGAAACCAATCAGGAATATAAATTGGACATCCAACAATGATTCACTAGCTGCAGGTCATGACTGATTGTTCCACACGGGCTGAATGCTTAGAGATATCCAATTCTTCTATCTTGCAGTTTCCCCCTCGGATAGCGAAGGGATGGGTGAGTAAAAGCCGCGTGACAAGACCATGGCTTAAACAGGCCAAGGTGTCTCATGATTGGAATTCACAGTTACTAACTGTGCAGGATGGGTTGAACAAGATACAAATCACCACTAAGAAATTTGGAAGATTATCTGCTACAAGAAGACCAAGGGGGGTCAGAGAGTATGATTGGAAAGAAGGACTGGATGAGGAGCAGGAAGCTACCTTGTTCGCTGCACACCCAGAGTGGGAGCAGGTTGCAGAGATGCAATTAGAAGGCCTGAGTTGTTTAAAAAGTATTTGCTGTGGGGTAGTGACAGCAACACCCATTGAGGAGGAAATAAATAGTTACCCACCACATTTTTATGAAGGGAAGGAGGAATGGATATCCTAGAAGAACCAGCCACTGTAAGTCTACAGGATGAAATAGTAACTGGTTGGACAATCACAGCTCATGAGCAGGTGAGGGAAGTAAATGTGGGAACTGAAGAGAAACCGAGGATGGTGAAGGTAGGGGCTGATCTAGAGCCAGAATTCTTTGAGGAAGCAAATAGTCTGTTCATCAAATACAGAGATGTATTTGCTTGGAGCTATGAGGATCTAAAAGGGATACCACCTGAGATCTGTCAACATAAGATTGAACTGGAACCAGGATCAATACCAATTAAACAGGCGAGATATAGAATGAATCCCAACTATGCAGATAAGGTTGGAGAAGAGATCAAAAAGTTGGCTGAAGCTAAATTTATATACCCGATAGAGTATACAACATGGTTGTCACCCATTGTGATAGTTCCCAAGAAAAATGGCAAACTGAGAGTTTGTGTGAACTACAAAAAACTGAATGCTTGTACGAGGAAGGATCCTTTTCCCTTACCATTCACAGAAGCAGTATTGGACACTGTGGCAGGCCATGAGATGTACTCATTCATGGACGGCTTCAGTGGTTATAATCAAGTGCAAGTGGCAGAGGAAGACCAAGAGAAGACAGCCTTCATCACAGACTGGGGTGCTTATGCATACAAAGTCATGCCTTTTGGACTTTGTAATGCACCAGCAACTTTTCAGAGAGTGATAAGTGAATCATTTCAGGAGTATCTGGATGATTTCATGCAGGTGTTCTTGGATGATTTCAGTGTATACAGCTCTAAAAGAGAGCACTTGCATAAACTGGAGTGATGTTTGGCCAGATGCAAGATGAGAGGTTTGGGCCTAAATCCAGAGAAGTGTACTTTCTGTGTGAATTCGGGGGTACTTTTGGGACACATTGTGTGTAAGAAGGGGCTTCTTGTAGATCCCCGAAAGACAAAGGCCATTAAAGCCTCCCCACCTCCAGTAAATGCTAAGAGTCTAAGAAGATTCCTAGGACAAACCAGCTATTACAGGAGATTTGTCAGACGGTATGCACAGATAGCAGCGCCATTGAGCAAGCTTCTGAAGAAAGATGCAGTGTTTGCATAGACAGATGAATGTCAACAGGCTTTTGAGGATCTGACATTGTCAATGACAACTACACCTGTATTGATTAATCCTCACTGGCAGGAAGTGTTCCATGTTCACTGTGATGCTTCAGGAGAAGCATTGGGAGCAGTGCTAGCCCAAAATGTTACAGGAAGGATAGATTCACCTGTGTACTATGCTAGCCGATTAATGAACAGTGCTGAAAGAAATTATAGCACAACAGAGAGAGAAGCATTGGCAATGATCTATGCAGTGAAGAAATTCAGGCACTACCTGTTGGGTAAAAAGTTTATGTTCTATGTGGATCACCAGGCTTTGATATACCTGGTAAACAAACCTCTGATAAGTGGAAGAATAGCAAGATGGTTGATAATCTTGCACGAATTTGAGTTTGAGGTTGTTTACAAGCCTGGGAGGCTGCATCTTGTGGCGGACCACTTGTCACGGTTATCCACAGGAGAGCCAGCCACAGGAGTGGATGATCAATTACCAGATGCAAGTTTATTTGCAGTGGAGGTGCAGGGAAGTGCAGATGACTGGTTAGATTGGCAGTGGCCAATCAGATACTACCTCACTCATGGTCAATGTCCACCAAGTTATGGGAAGGAGCAGAGAAAGAGAATTGCTATCAAGGCTTTACCTTACACTATGGTAGGGAGCAGAATGTATAAGCTAGGACCAGATAGGGTGCTGAAGCGATGCTTATACCACCATGAAGTTGATAAAGTCTTGGAGGAAGTTCATAAAGGAGTGGCAGGGGGTCATTTTGGAGAAGAGACTACCAGCAGGAAGATACTACTTGCCGGTTACTGGTGGCCTACTTTGTTCAAAGATGTGCACAAGTACTGTAAAACTTGTGATGAGTGTCAGAGGCTAGGACCATTGCAGAGGTCTGGGAAGATGGCTTTGCATCCTACAATGCCTACTGAACCATTTCAGAAATGGGGACTGGACTTTGTTGGACCAATAAACCCACCAGCCAAGAATACACAGAACAAGTATATAATCACAGCTACTGATTATACTACGAAGTGGGTGGAAGCTAAAGCTCTAAGGGACAACACAGCTAAGTCCACAGCCAGGTTCATGTATCAGAACATACTTACACGATTTGGCTGTCCCCTGGAATTTATCAGTGATCAGGGAAGTCACTTCATCAATGAGACCATAGAACTCTTGACAAAGGAGTTCATGATTGTGCATAGGAAAAGTACAACCTATTACCCACAAGGTAATGGACAGGCAGAGGCTACCAACAAAATACTATGTACTATCTTGGCTAAAATAGTCAATGCAAACATAACAGACTGGGATACAAAGCTGCTGACAGCTTTGTGGTCATACAGGACTTCATATAAAGTCACCACAAAGTATACACCATTCCAATTAGTTTATGGTATGGAAGCTTTACTTCCAGTGGAGTTTTTGTTACCTACCATGAGAACTGAATGGGGAAGAAGAATGGAATTGGAAGATTCGATTAAGGTCAGGAAGCAAGAACTATACCATGTGGAAGAAGTACGAGCCGATGCAGCTGACAACATGACCAGAATTCAGAGGAAAAGGAAGGATCAGTTTGATGAAGGGAAGATGAAGACTTTTAAAACAGGAGATTTGTTTTTATGGTTGCAAAAGAAGGGAAAAATTAAAGCTTCTAAGCTTAAATCGCCATGGAAGGGACCTTATGTCATACAAAAGATGTATGATAACAACACGGCCATGTTACAAACCATTAACAAAGAAATGCTGGGCAAGGTCAATGCCAACAAGTTGAAAGGATACAGTGGTATCCATGACAAACCATTGAGACACGATGTGCACATAGAACCACAGGAACGGACTGTTCCGGTGATACCAACGGGGCATGGAATACTTGCCGTCAAACCAGTAGTGAGCGAAGAACACAAATGTTTTAATAGCTATCACAGCTCAGCACAGGGTCACACAGTCTATCACAGCCCAACACAGTGTCACACAGTCGCGCACAACCTAGCACAGGGCGGCACAGCCTGTCATAGCCTCACACAGCCAATCAGAATTACACAGTCCATAGGATTAGTGACAGGTGGACGAAGGATAACGTCAGGAAAATGGCCGGCGGAAGAAAAGGCGGAAGCCAGTTTGAAAGTGGACACGTGGAATTTAAGCCGTGACGCACGGATGAGAAGGAGGTGCAAGAACATGTGTCATCAAGAAAAAGGACAGGAGTGGCCGTCAAAGTACCTACCTACCACGTCAATTAGGATGGATGACGGGCCCATCAATGAATACGGAAAAAGTGTAATGGAACGAATAGCGAGTACAGAAAAATGAATTTCTTGTCACGTGTGTTATCCTAGTGGACAGGCCAGCAGGGAAAATCCGTTAAAGAAAATTAATTCTAAAATCCAGTCACAGCGGTTACAGCCAATCGTCACAGCGGTTACAGCCAATCGTGAGGCAGGAGCAACATCAAGAAAATGAAAAGGTTCTGAGCGCAAGAGTCGGCGTCCTTCCAAGTAACGGGCGTCTCGACGGGACAGACAATCAATGCGATAGTTTTGAAGCTATGAGGGAACTAGCAGATTATACGCTTGCGTTACTACTCACGCAGTGGCGCGGAAACAGAAGAAGAGAGAGTAACTTTTCTCTTGATCAATGCTTGCAGGCCCCGCAGGTTTACAGGACACTACCCATAGCATTTTGTGGCAATCATACGTTTGTGCTCTGTGCTCTGCAGGCATTACTTCAGCTATTACAGCCACAACATTACTATTTCTCTAGAATGAAGAGAGTGAGAGGGATGGAGGACATCAGGGTGAAAAGCACCACAATACTGCAGAAGCAAACGATTGCTACTCCACAGGCGGTGAAGTTGCTGAAGGACCTGAGATTACAGGGATTGCAAAACAAGGATTGGACGTTGCACCATCGGAAGTACATGTTAGAATTCTTGCAGAACTTTGACCCAAAGACAGGAGCCACAATGGTGAAGGGAGTTGAATTAGAACTTACTCCCTTATACCTACAGCAACTGTTTTCATTGCCATCAGGTCAGGTTCATGTGGACGAGCATAGGGCTAGATTGCAGATGAGAGATTTGTTTGAAGAAGGGAGTTTCTTTAAAACTCAAGGCTATGCTTGTACCAAAGCAGTGTACCTAGGGCTCAGGGAGGTAGGGCCAGATATTGAACGTTCTGTTTGCCATGAAACAGAACCAGCAGTATTTAAGCAGATCCTTCACAGAGGAAATACTCAAAGGCCTGAGAGGAGAAGAGGTAGCATGGGAGAACATCATGTACAACGGACTGGTAGAGGAGATGAAAAGATTGCAGGGAACTGCCGCTAAATCTCCTATCATAGTATCTGGGCCAGTCATTGCACAAATCATCCTAGACTCATGCGTACTTGATGCGAGAGAAAGGAAGGAAATGGGAGTGTTTGAAATAACAACCACTACTATAGAAGAGCAAGGTTGTTCACAGGGTGAAGGGGGATTGGCAGAGCATCAACAGCCTAAAAGGCAGAGGAAAGGGATCACGCTAGAAGCAGAACCATTGGCTACAAGGCAGCCGGAGGAAGAAGTTACTCAAGCTCTTGTGCAGGAGAGGGTACAGCAGCACAGAGCTCAAGGGTTACAAAGAGCACAACCTGTGGAGAGGGAACATGAAGCCAACTCAGTGTCACAGCCATCACAGCCAGAGGATTGGCTTGCCACAGAGTTACCACAAGTTGTCCATGCGGTTCCACCACAAGTAATTGATTTGGAAACAGAAGGGTTAGATATTCCAACTACAGAGCAAGTAGTGGCAGAGATTGAGAAAGGTGACCTTCTCTATGAAGACTCTAGTTTGCTCAGAGAGAGAGTGGAGCCGGAGGTCCAAAATTTGTCCAGCGAACTTCCTGATGTGCAGGTAATACCCCCACCGGTGCCACAAGTTCCAGAGGAGGAACATCAGGACACCGCAGCTTCTGGGAGAAATGAGGAAGTTGAGAAGGAGGAGTTGGTAGAGCAGTGGCCTGACTGGTTTGCGAGGCATCATCCTATGGAAGGGGTGGGTGAACAGCAGCAGGTTAACCATGGTGGGCCTCAGCAGGCTATGCTGATGAACTCCATAGGCCGAACCCTCAATTTGTTGGGAACTTACATGAAGTCACATGTTCCAATCACTCAATTGGAAGTTCTGAAAGAGAAACTAAGGAGAGAGTTTGAGAATCGGTTGGCCACCGAGTGTGTTAACAAGGTTGAGATGGGAGTGCATCTGCAATTGCAACAGGAGTTGAAGGAAACAAAAGATGCTTTGCACTTTGCCAAGGAGCAATTGATTGAGGGGGGTCTAGAGCACGACCACCTGCAGGAGACACATAGACAACAATTATTTCAATTGCAGTCCAAGCATGAGGACGAGGTACAGGCAATGAAGGAACAACATACGGAATTATAGGCAGTGCATGGGAAGATGGCAGTGCAATGTGCTACACTCACAATTGTCCTAGAGCAAGCCACAACAGCAGCGAACCAACAGGGGGAGAGATGCATACAAGCAGAAAGGGAGGTAATGGAGAAAGCCAAGACCATTGTTGACTTGAACAATACATTACATCACAACGAGAGTACGTTGCAGCAGTACAAACAGGTTGAGGCTAACCAGGAGAAGTACATTGCGGAGTTACAACAGTCACTGATGGCAAGTAGGAACCAACTCACGGTGGCTAACAAGGCAGAGAAGGAAGCCAACAATCTGGCTGCAGGGTATGCAAGCCTAGTTGAACCTCACATAAAGCGCATGCAAGGGTTGCAACAACAGTTAAGTACATACCAACTCCAGGAGGAGCAGACTCTCAGGAAGGCGACACAAGATAGGGTGGATGAACACCTTATGAAGGTCTGGTTAGCACAAGGGCCAGTGGAAGGGAAAGCACCAAGAAAGCTCACCCAGGGGGAGATGAATGGCCTCAGGCTACACGTGCAGAATATTGCAACTACTACTGTAGACAATGTCTACAGTAGGATAGGAGAGCTGCAAGAGGATGTGGATACACTGCAGACACAAGTGGAGGAATTGAGTTCAAACATTGACAAGAGACTCATGATTCCTGAAGAACACCTAATGGAGGCTTACTTGAAGGCCAGAGCTTTTATTTTCCAATCTTCTTGAAGAGAAGTGCAGGTGGCAGCAATGGTGGAGGGACCAGTGGCACCAGTATCACAACAAGGAGTTGTGCAAGTGACTGAACCAGTTATTACAACACAGCGGGCACAGCATGAGGTATGGGGTGATGCTGCTTTCAACCCACCCAAGACTCATGCTACACGTGAATACAACCGAGCAATGATCATGCCCTTCAATGAAATTCCCAATAGCTTGGATTTAGCTTGGAACCAGTTTGGGCCTCCGCAATCCTTTCCACATTACTACCAAATAATGCGTGTGTGGTTGCCAGTGGCCACTCGGACTAAGGTTTTGGCAATGAATCAGCTAATTGAGGATCATCATTTTGCGAGGTACTGGTCTGAGGCAGGCACCCTGTTGAAGGAGTTAATTGCCTTCCAGGTTGTCCATGGGCACATCCACACCAAAACCAAGGAGGTAGCAAGTGTGGTAATGGGCTGTGGAATCTATTATACTGCTTGTTTTGTGGCACGTTACCACATTGAGCAACAGAAGATGCAGTCCAGGTTTCTGACTTATTCCACTGGAGATCATTGGACCTTACTTGTGGTACCTCATCATACGTATTTCTATGATGTGAAAATCATGTTACAGAAAGATTCACAACTTCGTTCATGGTTTAACATGGCCTGCAACAACTTAAGCCAAGAAAAACGACACATTGACGACATATTTAATAAGCAACAGGAGGCCTGTCAATACTTATACTGTTCCAGAGTTACTGGAACACCTCTCACCTATACTGAGAAGGAATTGTTGAAGTTCACTAAACTTGCTTTCAACAGGTTACACAACGTTGTGAAGCTTAGGATTCCTGACATGGTGGGGCCACACTGTATGCCAATTTTCATTCCAGAGAAACCAAGAAAGGCAAGAAAACCAAAAAACTGCAGGACTGACGAAGATTCGGACACAACAGCTGAATCTTCAGAGCAGACTCTTGACGTATGGGAGGAATATGAACATGCTCTACAAGACAAAAGACAGCGGGGATCTGCAACCCCTGAGCCATTACAGCCTGTTCAAGCAAAGGGCATGAAATCAGTGTCAGGTACAGCTCAAGCTTCTCCATCAAGCAGTCACAGAACTCGGGCACGCACAAAGAGTCCTCCAAGGAACTCTAATAAATAGACAGGACCACGCTCACAAAGGTTTGCTGATCCTAAACAGTAAACCGTGAGGACACGGCTTTTTGAGAGGGGAAGGGTAAATGTTAGAGGGCTGTCTGGGACTTAGGCACAATTACAGGGGATCTGGGGGACTTAGGCATTTTATGGGTTCTGTGGAGTCTGGGACTTAGACACTTCTATGGGGTCTGAGGGGTACCCTTAATTTTTTACACAGCCCGTCACAGCCATACACAGCCAGTCACAGCCCGACACAGTCACAGCCTACAAAGCTAGTCACAGCCAGTCACAGCCGACACAGTCACAGCCCGTCACAGCCATACACAGCCATACACAGCCAGTCACAGCCGACACAGTCACAGCCCGTCACAGCCATACACAGCCATACATAGCCAGTCACAACCCGACACAGCTGTCACAGTCGTAGGGAACGGTTATCATGACAGGGAACGACTGTGGGGGAACATGTAATTCGCGGAGGACGGTTAGTGAAGGAAAACGGTTAGAACAGCTGGTAAGGGATAAAGCGAGGAGCGGGGACTGAAGGGGGATCACTTTTTGGGAAGAGTTCACTCCTGGGGGAACAACTGAGATCGGAGGAAGGGAAGCTGGCGAGGAGGAAGGAGATACTATGGGACAGAGTTAGTACGAGATGTAGGATTACTTAGAAGGATAGATTAGAGATGCTAGGACATCAACATGTATCTGATTATTATTAATCTAATCCTTATCCGGCACAAACACACTGTGTAGAGAGATCTGAGAGAAGCTGTGTATGTATGAATGGAAGCAGGAAATCACGGGAGCAAACTGACACTTGAATATACATGATAAAGATGAACATAGAATATGAAACGAATCAGGAATATTAAATGGAAACCCAACAATGATTCACTAGCTGCAGGTCATGACTGATTGTTCCACGCGGGCTGAATACTTGGAGATATCCAACTCTTCTATCTTGGAGTTTCCCCCTCGGATAGCGAAGGGATGGGTGAGTAAAAGCCGCGTGACAGCTACTATCCGTCGCAATGAGGATACTTTCCAACAATACAGTCAGGGTGAGGCTGAGAAAGAAAGGTACATCCTGAAGTTGCAGCAAACACTCACGGGCCAAAAGAATGAACTCTATGTGGCGAACAAGGCTTGGAAGGAATGTAGTGTGAATGCAGGGGAGTGACATTAAATTTTTGTTTCACCCACTGAGATTCTGCATTGCTACAAAGGAAGGGCCCTGGTACCAATGATAGGCGGAATTCATCCCTGCCTATAGGTTATTTCATGGGCACACTATGCTGATACTTTGTCAGGATGAAAGTGGCTAAGTCGTGACCAGGCGTATTTTCATCTGGAGGATGAATGTATTACACCCATGCTCTCTGGATGACTCCCAGGAACGAGGACGAAGGATCCAGTGCCAAGGATGCAATGAATTTGTAATTAACTCCGTTAATGAAACCTAGCACGTTTTCCGTTCGTGAAAATGGATGAATTTCATCACTGGTGATTACCCTAGAAACGCGGGACGAGGAAGACGAAGGGGAAGATGACGGGCGCTCTGAGCAGATGCTTCCAACAGTGGAATTGGCAGGGCATTGTGTCAAGGGCGATTGCATCTACACTGGGGTATTCTGGCTTGCATTAAGAGAAGTGTTAATGTAGAGTATAAGGGCACAACTTGGTAATCTGTGCAGCAGGGGAAGCGGTGCCACCATCTTCATGGTAATGATCAATTTCTGCTTACAGGGAGATCGGTGTACCACCAGTGCCGCCATTGCCTTGATGAACAGGGTCATGGTGTCGCGGCCCTTTGCCTTGAGGGCAGGGGGTCGGGACACATGAGGGGCTGCCCCTGTGGTGGGGGCAACGGCAGCGATAGGTACGGGGACTGAAGCACCCTTGAGTGCCCAAGGCACTCAAGAAGGCGGAGGCGCTCACTAGGTGGAGCCCCGCAAACCGGGTTGCGGTGGGGGTGGCTCCACAAGGGGTGGTGGTAGCTTAGCGGGACTTAGTGGGGGTGGCATAGGACTCACCATGGGGGCGGAGACCTCGTGGTGGGAGTCGTGGGGAGTCTTGGGACTCATCACGGTCCATAGGGGCCGTGGTGAGTGGGCCAAGACTCACCGCGACTCATCACCGGGAGTCGAGGGTTTTCGTGGTGGTTCGCCATAAAATGGCATGGCTGGTTGTGAAACCCCCGCGGACAGCTACAGAAGTATATATAAGGGGAGTAGTGACCCCGAGAACGGTGCAAGCCCGTTGGTGACCAAAAACTAGTGAGTAAGCGAGCGAGCCGGAAAGCGACCAAAGAGTGGGGAGCTGTTCCGGACTGCCATCTACCAAAGGGAATTCCACTAGGCCCAAAAAGATGGAGGGTTTAGTGGGAGAGCAAAGGGGATCGTTATGTCCCGGTGAGCAGCCGAAGCTCCAAGTTGGCCCGGCGGCCAGGTTGGGAGTCAGGCGCGCGCATCAAAGCGAGTAACTATGACTTGAAGGGGAGCTTACCGAAGTGAGGTGCGCGACACGTGAGTGCCCAAGGCACTCAAGGAGGCGGAGGCGCTCACTAGGAGGAGCCCCGCACACCGGGATGCGGTGGGGTTGGCTCCACAAAGGGTGGTGGTAGCTTAGCGGGACTTAGTGGGGGTGGCATAGGACTCACCATGGGGGCGGAGACCTCGTGGTGGGAGTCGTGGGGAGTCTTGGGACTCATCACGGTCCATAGGGGCCGTGGTGAGTGGGCCAAGACTCACCGCGACTCATCACTGGGAGTCGAGGGTTTTCGTGGTGGTTCGCCATAAAATGGCATGGCTGGTTGTGAAACCCCCGCGGACAGCTACAGAAGTATATATAGGGAGTAGTAACCCCGAGAACGGTGCAAGCCCGTTGGTGACCAAAAACTAGTGAGTAAGCGAGCGAGCCGGAAAGCGACCAAAGAGTGGGGAGCTGTTCCGGACTGCCAACTACCAAAGGGAATTCCCGCTGGTTCCAAATCGGTGGAGGGTTCTTTAGGAGAACAAAGGGGGACCGTTATGCCCAGGTGAGCAGCCGAAGCTCCAAGTTGGCCCGGCGGCCAGGTTGGGAGTCAGGCGCACGCATCAAAGCGAGTAACTATGACTTGAGGAGGAGCTTACCGAAGTGAGGTGCGCGACACGCACGGTTGGTTCAAGGTTATCTTCCTAGACAAAGAGGGTTCGAGGTGAACCCTTGCTCAAGGTGATGCCAAAAGCGGCATCATGAGCAGTCGCAAGCAATGTTGGTGCAGTAAGGTGATTCGATCCTCGGGGAGGATCATTCCTTGGCCTTGAAGTAGGTCGAGAAGAGTGCACTAGGAGGAGCTTGAGAGGCTCCACCCTTGGCCGGGACTTGGAGGAAGTCGGCCGAACTAGCTAGTGGAGAGTGGAGTCAAGTGTGGGGTTTGGTTCTTTGCCATGGGACGCCATGGTGCGGAAACAAACTCCTTGATGTGGGACGCCACAACTTGGATGTTCGTTTCTACAAAATGGACAAGTCGATGAGGACATCAACTCCCTGTTGGTAGGGGTGTGTGTCGCGGCCCTTTGCCTTGAGGGCAGGGGGTCGGGACACATGAGGGGCTGCCCCTATGGTGGGGGCAGCAGGAGCGATAGGTATGGGGGGCTGAAGCACCCTTGAGTGCCCAAGGCACTCAAGGAAGCGGAGGCGCTCACTAGGTGGAGCCCTGCACACCGGGTTGCGGTGGGTGTGGCTCCACAAGGGGTGGTGGTAGCTTAGCGGGACTTAGTGGGGGTTGCATAGGACTCATCATGGGGTGGAGACCTCGAGGTGGGAGTCGTGGGGAGTCTTGGGACTCATCACGGTCCAATGGGGCCGTGGTGAGTGGGCCAAGACTCACCGCGACTCATCACCGGGGGTCGAGGGTCTTCGTGGTGGTTCGCCATAAAAAGGCATGGTTGTTTGTGAAACCCCTGCAGATAGCTACAGAAGTATATATAGGGAGTAGTAGCCCCGAGAACGGTGCAAGCCCGTTGGTGACCAAAAACTAGTGAGTAAGCGAGCGAGCCGGAAAGCGACCAAAGAGTGGGGAGCAGTTCCGGACTGCCAACTACCAAAGGGAATTCCCGCTGGTTCCAAATCGGTGGAGGGTTCTTTGGGAGAACAAAGGGGGGACCGTTATGCCCCGGTGAGCAGCCGAAGCTCCAAGTTGGCCCGGCGGCCAGGTTGGGAGTCAGGCGCGCGCATCAAAGCGAGTAACTATGACTTGAGGGGGAGCTTATCGAAGTGAGGTGCGCGACACATTTCAAGTACAGAAGCAAAATCCTTGTCACATGTATTATCCTAGTGGACATTCCCAGGGGGAAAGTCCACTGAAAGAAATTAAATCCAAAAGCCAATCACAGCAGCAACAGCCAATCACAAACCAGAATTACCTGCAGGGGGTATTTTCCAAAAAATAAGATCAAGAATTTGAAGGGATTCTGAGCGCAAGAGTCGGCGTCGTTCCAAGTAACGGGCGTCTCGACGGGAGAGACCATCAATGCCATAGCTTGGAAGCTATGGAAGAAATCACAGACTACACAGTCGCCTTGCTACTTACGCAGTGGCACAAGGACGGAAGAGCAGAGAGTACATTTTCTCTAAATTGATACTTGCAAGCCCCACCGGCTTACAAGAATTTACCCATATCATTCTGTGGCAACCATACTTTTATGCTTTGTGCCCTGCAGGCGGTGTGTCGCGGCCCTTTGCCTTGAGGGTGGGGGGTCGGGACACGGGAGGGGCTGCCCCTGTGGTGGGGGCAGTAGCAGCGATAGGTGCGGGGGCTGAAGCACCCTTGAGTGCCCAAGGCACTCAAGGAGGCGGAGGCGCTCACTAGGTGGAGCCCCGCACACCGGGTTGCGGTGGGTGTGGCTCCACAAGGGGTGGTGGTAGCTTAGCGGGACTTAGTGGGGGTGGCATAGGACTCACCATGGGGTGGAGACCTCGAGGTGGGAGTCGTGGGGAGTCTTGGGACTCATGACGGTCCAATGGGGCCATGGTGAGTGGGCCAAGACTCACCGAGACTCATCACCGGGAGTCGAGGGTCTTCGTGGTGGTTCGCCATAAAAAGGCATGGTTGTTTGTGAAACCCCTGCGGACAGCTACAGAAGTATATATAGGGAGTAGTAAACCCGAGAACGGTGCAAGCCCGTTGGTGACCAAAAACTAGTGAGTAAGCGAGCGAGCCGGAAAGCGACCAAAGAGTGGGGAGCTGTTCCGGACTGCCATCTACCAAAGGGAATTCCCACTAGCCCCAAATTGGTGAGGGTCTTTCGGGAGATCGAAGGGGGACCGTTATATCCCGGTGAGCAGCCAAAGCTCCAAGTTGGCCCGGCGGCCAGGTTGGGAGTCAGGCGCGCGCATCAAGCGAGTAACTATGACTTGAAGGGGAGCTCACCAAAGTGAGGTGCGCGACACTTGGTATCAGAGCTTAGAGTGCAGTACGCGATTGTCCTTGGGATTGGCCTCATCATGGGGTCGGGCAAGCCAAAGCGAAAGCGGAACGGCCCAAAAGATGATGATCCTGGTGAGCCCGATGGGGGCGACGTGTCACCGAGGCGGCCGTTTGAGGAAGCGATGCATGTTTCTGAGAACGAGGCCGCTCAAGATCGGGAGGAATCCGAGGAGTCAGAGCCCGAGGAATCCTTGAGAGCTCCGACAAACCAACAGATGCCTCCCATGCCGGCAGCCTTTTGGGAAGGGTTGTTGGCGCAGTTTGGCGGGACGTTGAAAGACGTGTTGAAGGCGGCTAATGCCACTTCTACTAAGGCAAAGTCTAAGGTGAAGCCTGAGGAACCCGACACCTTTGAGGGCATCCGAAATCGGAAGGCACTCAACACCTGGCTCCTGGAGCTAGAGCAGTACTTCCGAGCGGCCAAGTTTAGTGACGAGGATCGGGTGGAAGTGGCTCCCACCTATTTGAGGGGCTATGCTCAACAATGGTGGCAGAAACACCTCCACGACCGAGGTCCAAGCCCGGAAACCTTGAACTGGAGTGGGTTCAAGGAATTGATGAAGAGACAGTTTGTGCCCCTCAACGCATCCTGGCTTGCCCGGGACAAGATGAGGAATTTGAAGCAAACAGATGACATTCGGGGATATGTCCAGGCTTTCAATGTGCTGTTGCTCGAAGTCGCGGACATGGCAGAACCAGAAATGGTCTTCAACTTTGTGGCGGGATTGGCCCCATGGGCCAGGCGGAAGTTGGAGGAGAAGCCACCCAAGACTTTGAAGGAGGCAATTGAGAGGGCTGAATGTTTCTCGGATGTCCCTAGGGGTGAAAGACAAGGCCGTACGGAGCTGAACCACAAGAAGACCCGACGGGAAGGTGACTCTTTTTGACCGGAAAAGAAGTGGGATAGGCCACGCGGCGACAATGACATGTGGAAATCGAAGGGAGGGCCTTCACACGTCAAGGCGGCACCGGGTGCTTCGAAAGGAAAAGCGGGTGGAGCGGCTTATGGCGTACAGAAGGCGACCTTTGATGGAGTGTGTTTCAATTGCGGGGAGCCCGGGCACATGGCAAAGAAGTGCACGAAACCTCGACAATTGAACATGACTCGGGCAACCACAGAGCTGTCGGAAGATACCATCAGTCGCTTGGTGGAAGCGGTGGTCGCCAGGACTTGCAAGGTAGGCAAATTTTCTTTTTTGAGTTGTATCAGGAAACTGGCGCCCTGCGTAAAGGGAGTCAGCTATTGTTCGTGGATGGGATAATATCCGGAACTAACGTGTCGTTGTTGGTGGACACAAGAGCGTTGCACTCCTTCATGACGCCGCCGCCGGCGCAAAAGTTGGGACTCCCGACAAGTGACATGGGGGCCTCTATTGAGGTGCGTTCTCCTAAAGGACAACCACAACTGGCGACAAGGTTGGCGTTTGATGTTCCTCTTCAACAGGGGAGTTGGGAGGGACGTGAGAACTTCACCATCTGCGAGATCAATGGAGTGGATCTCATTTTGGGGATGACCTTTTTGAGCAAATCCGAAGCGGTCATAGATGGCCGCAAGAGAGTAGTCACGCTGCCATGTGGGAATGGTGGCGAGGTCTTACGAGTGTCGGAAATGCCCAAACCCATGGGAGGGCAAATAAACCTTCTGTCAGCAAGGGAGTGGGCCCTGAAGGAGGCACACGAGCCCCAATTTTTGCTTTACATTAGGGAAGTTAAGGGAGAAGGCGATGGGGAGCCGAGCCCAGATTGGATCAAGGGGATTTTGGAGAAATACCAGGATGTGATGCCGGAGGATTTACCAAGCGGCTTGCCACCGCAAAGAGGAGTTGACCACAAGATTGAGGTGATACTGGGATCAGAACCGCCTGCTAAGGTGCCCTATCGGTTGAGCCACAGAGAGTTGGTCGAGCTGAAGACTCAGCTCAAGGATCTAATGTCAAAGGGGTACATCCGGCCGAGTAAGTCACCTTACGGAGCCCCGGTGCTATTCGCAGACAAGAAGGATGGGACGCTGCGGATGTGTGTTAATTACAGGCCTTTGAATAAGGTGACTATCAAAAACCGGTACCCTTTGCCAAGGATCGACGACCTTTCGACCGGTTGGCAGGAGCGAAGTATTTCAGCCGGATCGACTTGCGCTCCGGCTATCATCAAATTCGGGTGGGGGAAGGAGATGAGGAGAAGACCGAGTGCAGGACAAGGTATGGTTCATATGAGTTCTTGGTGATGCCTTTTGGGCTCACCAATGCACCCGCGACCTGATGAACAGCCTTTTTCAGGAGTGGTTGGATGACTTTATGATCGTGTACATCGACGACATCTTGGTGTACTCGAAAACAAAGGAGAAGCACCTGGAGCACCTCAAAAGGGTGTTCCAAAAATTGCGGGAAGGGAAGCTGTACGCCAAAGCTTCAAAGTACGAATTCGGGGTCACGAAAGTGGAGTTCTTGGGGCATGTGATTACACAAGATGGGATCAAAATGGATGATAGAAATGTGAGGGCGATCTTGGATTGGGAGCCTCTGACTTCGGTTCCGGGAGTGCGATCCTTCCTAGGACTGCCTCCTATTATCGGAAGTATGTGAGAAATTTTGCCAAGATCGCGGGGCCGCTGTCGGACCTTTTGTGTAAATCCAAAGTCTGGGTATTGAAATCCTTTCGTAGCCAAGCTTTTGCTGAATTGAAGCAGCGGATGGCGGAAGCTCCAGTCTTGAAAATCCCGGAGTTCGATCGTCCGTTCGAGCTTCATACAGATGCGTCGGACTTCGCGATTGGGGGTGTACTTATGCAAGATGGACGTCCAGTGGCTTACGAAAGTAAGAAACTGAATGAAGTGGAGCGACGGTGGCCGACGCACGAGAAGGAGATGAAGGCGGTGGTGCATTGCCTTGAGCTTTGGCGCCACTATGTTGGTTCCAATCCATTGAAGGTGTTCACAGACAATGTCACGGTGAAGTATTTTGCCACGCAGCCCAAGTTGTCCCCAAAACAACTTAGGTGACAAGATACTTTGGCGGTGTTCGACGTGGATATCCAGTACAAACCGGGACGAGACAATGTGGTGGCCGATGCTTTAAGTAGAAAACAACAGCTCATGTTGGTGTACAGGGGAGAGACGGCGCTCCAAAGGAAGATCCGGAAGGCTGCCGGAAGTCCGTGATGCAGGACTTGAGGATGGGGGTTAAATCGCAGTTCCACTTGCAAAATGGAATTCTCTGGTATAAGCAAAAGCGTCCCTACGTGCCGAAGGGAGGGATCAGAGATAGTCTCTTGAGAGAATGCCATGATGGCCCGCTTGCGGGCCAAGGTGGAGCCAAGCGCACCGCGGCACTCTTGAAGAAAGAGTATTTCTGGCCCAAACTGAGGGAGGGGGCAGAGGAGTATGTCAAGACATGCACCACATGCCAACAAAACCGGAGCGTGTACAAAAAGCAAGCAGGGCTATTACAACCCTTGCCGATTCCAGAGGGGACTTGGGAAAGCGTCTCGATGGATTTCATGACTGCTATGCCGCTGTCAAAAGGATTAGATGCAATCATGGTGGTGGTGGATAGGTTCAGTAAAATGGTTTGCAGAATTTGTTGACGAAAGTGTTTGCCGGTGGTGGGGCAGTCCCAGGCTGAAATGGATTTTCCGCCAGACCCTCCCATTCGCTTTGATTATGAAGAAAGTGTCTGCAATTTAAATTATCACACCTAAGGTGTCCATTGCAAACTGTTCTCCTGAAAACAAGCTTGTCATCATTCTGAATATTGGATGTTTTTGTTCTGCACCACGGGTGCCCGTCGTGTTTTTTGTCCATTCCATGCATCATGATTGTTACACCTCCAACTCGCGCAGGAGGAGGTAGCTCGAATAGGATATCGCCATCAAAAGTCTCTGGCAAGAACTTCACAGGCACCTGCTTCAAAGATTCCCAATCAATTCCTCGCAACTCACTTTTGAAACCTGCCATTCCTCCCATCGCCCGTAGTTTTGGAATGACACTACAAATCTCTTCTTCATCAGCTTCTCCAACTACAGTAGGAAGGACTAGATTTGGAATTTCACTTATGTCATCATCGGACGAATTCGAAAGCTCAACGATTGGAGTGGAGG
Source organism: Takakia lepidozioides (assembly GCA_030704615.1). Classification (NCBI taxonomy): domain Eukaryota; kingdom Viridiplantae; phylum Streptophyta; class Takakiopsida; order Takakiales; family Takakiaceae; genus Takakia; species Takakia lepidozioides. Next base: position 64,889,568 of record CM060732.1, on the reverse strand, counting down.
ACATCTGTTCTTTTTTCACCACCACCTCCCTCTTGTCTTCAACAACCGAAGCAGTAGTCCCGGGCGTCACATATGATCCAAGGGACTTTCGCCGAGGCTCTCCAAGTACTCTATATCGACCAGGGCGCACTCTCTACTGGCTGAAATGAGCCGTCTCATCACGGTTTTGGAAAGAGTATTTCAACAACTTCCCTTTCAAATCGTACACCTCTTTCTCCAAAAAGATGGAGCCATTCTGAAGCTGAAAACGGATAGCCAAGACATGTTCCAGAACAATTGCAAATCCATTGTCAAGGACTTCCTGGGAGACCTGAGGACGACTTTGATGCCGATGACAATGACCTTGCGGACAGCAACGAAGCCCTTAGATTTTGGAAATGATGAGAAGTGGAAGAGCAGTCCGGCCTCCAATAATGGAGCATCTGGGTCCCACGTACCCACCGAAGGAGGTGTAATGTGTTCATCACGCCAGCAGTGGATGAACCCATATCTCTTTCTCATCCACGGGGTACTTGAACTTTTTCCAGCCACCGCGCTGTTGCCTCCTCCATCCGGGAGCTGCTGTCATTGAGCGTACTTCGCTACTCTTTTTCAAGGATGTCGTGCCGCCGAAATCCTGCTGACTGCCCTTATCATGGCCATGATTATGCTATGTTCAAACCAGAATCAGGAGACATCATTGTCTGGCTCTCTGTTTTCACAGACGCTTCTGGAATCAAGCGGGAGTCTTTGCGCGCAATGGAGTATTTGGAGGGCTATTACCGCTTTGAGCGAGGTGAGGGCGAGGGTCAATGCGGTCCTTGGGTCCTGAATATTGTTGACCTCGATATACCAAGCTGGAATGGGATGCCGGACAGATCACGCACGGCCTCGCTTTGGCGCTGGAACTGCTGCAAGTGGACCCGAGAGGACGGCATCATTCGTCTTCGGTTGAGTTGCGAAGACGAATCGCACGGGCACATGAGGCCCACAGTGACCTTGTCAATGTATGATGGTGGTATCATTGATGGGCATGACATTGTCGTCAGCTCCACCAAGGGCAGCAGAACGACCGAATTGCAGTTTACCTCGAGGTGCCGCAGCAGTAATGAGCTTGTTTTCAGGGCTATCGAAGTTCCGTCGACTTGGTGAAGCCCATGTAGAAGGAGGAAGGGCTTAGATTTGTTTGGAGTTGCTAAATGTGAGACACCGTGTTCGATCAATAAAACAACCCATCGTACCTCACTTCTGTGTGCTTGTGTTTCATTGTGTTGAATAACTGCCGTAATTGGCCCACTGTTTACAATTTGTGGTCTCATTTCTACCATGTGTCTGTCCAGATGAATACCAGAGTCAGCGATAACAGAGTCCCGAGGTGAAGGAAATCCATGTCTGAGTAAAAGGAAACATGTAGAAGCCGAAGCTCGGAAATTCGGAATCGCATTTCAATTTTCTCCATGCCGCGATTTCTGGAAGCTCCCTTTTCTACGGTGTGGTCGTAACCCCATTTCATTTCTTGACATGACATTACCATACACGGAATTGGAAATGCGGCACCACATTTCCATATTGGACCTTAAATTGTCCAAGCATGTCCAATCGCCAATGCTTGTCCATGTCCATACTGGAAATGCGGCACCGCATTTCCATGTCCGTCATCGAAATTTCGTACCGGACAATGGAATGTGGCACCGCATTTCCGGAGAGAACAATGGAATGCGGTGCCGCATTTCTGTCAAAGGGTCTGGAATTGGACATACAACGATGTCCGTTCTGAAAATGCGGCACCGCATTTCCATGTCCGTCATCAAAATTTCGTGTTGGACAATGGAATGCGGTGCCGGATTTCCGTCCAGCTACACGGAATGCCCACACGGGTCTGGAATTGGTCAAACAACGATGTGGGCCTTGGAAATGCGGCGACGCATTTCCGTGTTGGCAATCAAAATATCTTATTCGACAATGGAATGCGGTGTCGCATTTCCGTCCAGCACGTCCAAAAGGCGGTGTAGCATATCCGACCAGCACGATGGGATGCGGTGCCACATTTCCGTCCAACACATGGGAATGCTTTGCCGCATTTCCGTGAAAGGGTCTGCAAATGGACAAGAATGATGTCCGTTATGGAAATGCGGTGCCGCATTTCCATGTCCGTCATCGAAATTTCTTATTGGAAAATGGAATGCGGTGCCGATTCCTCCAGATGGGTCTGTAGTTGGAAAAACGTCCATCTCCAAAATGGAAATGCGGCACCGCATTTCCATGTTCGCCATTTGGACCTCCGTGTTCGACCACGGTGTTCGACCTCTGCATGCGGGGTGGCATCCAGGAAAGGAGCTTGCAAAACCCAAAACTGCCATGTCGAAAACGGAAATGCGGCACCGCATTTCCGTTCGGCCGAACAGTTTCTGATGTCCAAACCTGGAAACGGAAATTTTTTCTTGCCCCTGTTTTGGAAATGCGGTGCCGCATTTCCAAAAGAGGTTTTTGCAGCTGCCAAATTTTCGATCCTACATGGAAATGCGGTGCCGCATTTCCGATTTTGGGAGGACTTGGTTTGGACGATGTTGTCGTTGAGGAGCACATGGGAGAGGGGACATGAAGGACGGAGAGAATTTCCTTTATATACTCTGGAAGAGAATTTAAATGTACAGAGAATTCATTAAAATTCTATTAATCTTGAAAATCATCAGTATCGTCGTCCTGTCCTTGACTGTCCGCCTCCGCCTCCACCCCGTCCTTGCCTTTCTCATCTCCAACGGACTGCTCATTGGCCAGGCTTTCGAAAATCCCATCTTCCCCTTGCGGAACCGTCCATCTCACCTCCGTTGGGTCGTCGTCATCCCTGTCTGCATCGCTCTTATCCGCTGAATCACATATGAACTTTCGCACCCGTCTACCTGTCTCAGCTGTTGCCAACTCTTTCCTTATCCTTTTGTCCTCCCTAGCCCTCTCCAAAATCTGCTCTACTTTACTGGGATTCTCACATCGTCTAATCGCTGTATTTGCGAGTTTAGATGCATAACTAGGAAGGGAGTAGTCCCTCACCGGGCTCGTCATGAAGTCGGCCCTCGCAAAGAACGGGACATTATTCCTGGCAGGAAGTGTAGGGCCTACATAGGTGGACAGTCCCCCAAGGAGAGGACGGAATTTTTGAGAAGCATAGTGCAACCGATGCATCACAGAGCTCGGAGGATGGGGGGGATGAGGGGGATGAGGAAGAAGGAGGGCCAAGTTCCTCGGAAGATGTAGGAAAGTAGTTCCCATTCATGCTGTGACAGTTAGGACACACTTGTATAGACGTGGCTTGCCACCAAATTTGCAATAAAATGTTGCATTTCATTGCTATGACGAGTCCACATGACCCTATTTCCGTGCCTCCTAACCCTATTTCCGTGGACACAATTCGGCTTTTAAAAAATAAAAATAAAAATAAAAAATAAAATAAAATAAAATAATTTCCACTCATGCTCATGCCGCTCATGAAATAGCAGCCCCCTATTTCATGAGCATGAGCGGCATGAGCGGAGTACCAACACAATCGGTTTTCATGAGCAGAAGTACAAATTTTGAAAATAAAAAAACATTAAAAACATTAATTTAATGCAATGTGTCAGACAAAAAAACAGATATATTATTCATTGATTGAAGGGAAAATTGTAGTTTTGAGAGTTGTGCTCATGATATTTCGTCTTCCGCTCATGCCAATTCCCAACGACATGTGCAAAAATGGCGCCGAATTTCGCGGTAATAGGTCTCTCTGGCGAAAAATGGTGCCGAATTCCGCGGCTATAGGTCTCCTCATGACAGGTGTGTAAGCCCAAGATTTTGGAAATGTGGCACTGAATTTCGGTACATGGTGCCGGGGGATTGCACAGATGTTGGGCAGTTCTGGGCCATGTAACTGGAAATTCGGCGCCATTTTTCCAGACACAGGGGTACCAGTGCATGTTGGGACTTAGCCAGTTTTCGGCCCAAAATAGAGAAATTCGGCGTCATTTTTCCAGAAATGGCCCCACAACTGCTTCTGTTGGATCTCAGTTTGAATGGAATATTGCCTCATTCCAGGAGTTCGTGTCGGGCAAGCTAATTTAGCCCGGACTACACGGTTCCCCCTGTCGTACGCCCGATGGTTGGAGAGAAGGGACTTGGTTGATCCTCCCTCGAGTTCATCTCGAGCGATCAGAGGACTATGGGCATGCGCAAGCCTCTGCCGACCTAACCTTCTCGTCGATGACCTTATGCGGTAATCCCTCCCATTCTTCCTTAGAGGTACGAACCTCTTTTTGAAGGTGGGGCATATAAGTTTTCCAACTAGGGGTTGAGACTTGACCCTATGTTTGTGAGTGCCTTGAGCGCATGCTTGCCCATAGTGAGCAAGATTTTTGTCGCTAAACAAGGAGAAGCAAACATAAAAAAGCTTACGGTTGGAACGAAAGTGCCTCATTCTTCAATTAGAGAACCTTATCTCGTGAGGGCGGGAGTCCTTGCATAAGACATAATAGTCTTATTACATCCCTTTAGGCACAATAGGCGCACTTTGTATGCATTTGTCTTGATTTCCATTGCATTTGTATTTGGGTCCGAACCGGCCCCCCTTAATTTTTACTGTGTCTCTTTCCAGTATTTTTTCTACTTTTTGTTACCTTTGCAAGCCTTTGCTAACCACCCTAAACCCTAAACTTCTTTTTCCCATGGCGGAACTAGCAGGTAACAAACGTCCATGTCCTAGCTTAGGCGTCGGCCCTTCTCATGCATCCGCGTCTTCTTCTTCTTCTTCTTCTAGCATGGATATCTCCATTCCTCCCCCTTTGCTTGCATTTGTGCATACATTGGTCAAGGAATTCAAAAGTCTTAGGCATGAGCATGAAAAGACTTCCAAGTAACTTAAAAAATTGCGAGTGCAATTCGAAGAAGACACCATACCCAACTCCCTTAGAATGAGTCCTCCTAAACTTCAAATAGGAGATCCCGAGGCCCAATCCGTCCTTGATGCGAGCCTGGCCGAATGCACAACCGCATATCGGATCAAGTGCTTTGAAGCACTCATCAAAGCCCAAGAATCTCGACTTGCTAGCTTGACCCACAAGCTCGAGCAATCGAAACCGGTCTTTGAGACTCGCCTCTCGGATTTGATTTCGCCTTTACAATCCTTAAATTTGATAGGTGACAAGTCTAAGTCTTCCATTGAGTCGTGGCATCTTCATCTTAGCAATCTCTTTGTTACTCATGTAGATGCATTTCTTATTCACAAACAACTTTCCGACGTCAGCAAGGCAGCGGCTATCGCCGCTCCCAACGTTGCTCGGGAAGGTGCTATGGAAGAAGCGGAGACCCTCCCTGTGGAACCGTCCATTGCTACAATCGTGAAACGCGAGGTGGTCAAGGAAGTCCTCAAGGAGGTGAAGAAGGTGGTGAACTCCATCCAGGTGAAACCCATAAGCTTGGGACCAAACCGGCTAGTAAGCCTAAGGCGAATCCTGGCGGAAAGTCGGGAAACGGCAAACAACAGAAAGATATCTGCGTCTCCACCCGTTCTGTTGCGTCACCTACCTCTTTCAACAAGAGGTTAGGCCCGAACCGCACAATCGATTTTGGTACGGGAGGCCGAAAACCTTCAGTGAGGGTCAACGGAAAACCGGCCACGACGAAGGGTTCGACGACGACGACAACGAAGACGAAGCGGCCATACGTACCTCCTCACAGGCGCGAGGGCGCACGAGGAGTCTCTTCTGGTACCCGCTCGTAGACCCGAAGGCTTACGCTTTGTTGCTCTTTGCTATGAAGACTCCCTCCCAAGTGGAATGCAGGGTCACCAACACTGCTATCCACAACTATAGCAAGAGGGTTCTCTCCTTTGCGGAGTGACAACTCCTGGGTCTTGGTCTCAATTACATTCCTCGTCCTCTTCCCCCTTCCCGATCTTCAATCATCACCGAATTCAACAATTTTGCTCGAAGCTTGAGGTTGCGAATGTTCTTCTCCGGCAAAGACAATGACGAGGTTATACGCCCGTGCTTCGGAAAGAAAAAAGGCCTCGGAAGTATCCAAGGGTTGGGATTCCCCTTGGAGCCGAGCACCCCTTCGATCCAAGTTGCCCGGGCGGGCAAGGACTAGACTCTCAACTTCTCTAAGTGTGGAGACACAAAAAGAATTAAGGTGCTTTATTCCAAACAAGTTTCGTTTGATTGCTCAAGCTCATCAGTGGAACACCAAGAGTTGAAGTCCTAAGAGCCAAGCCTATCCTTATATACTAGAAAAGCACCCTCACTATGTGCAAACGATATGGGATAATTCCCAAGGCAATAATAATGCCACTAAAGCACTAATTTAGCCTCCAAGTCAAGACTGCATTAATTAGTCAATGGTCCAAATTAATTGTTGGAACCCTTTGACTTTAACATCAACACTAGGGCTATCAAAGAGGCAAAATTAATAATGCTAGGGACATTTGCACTACAAAATCATCCTATCATTCTAGATTTAACTAGGAATGAACTCAGCTTTCGCGGATTCCTCCAACAAATCATCGCTCGAGGAAGAAACCGAAGCTCCGGGACTTGCTGAAGCAACTCGTGGAGTCTAGGGTTTAGGGTGGCCCCCAAGTTCAAGGCTCGAGTGTACGAAGAGTAGTCGAGCTTAAGAACAATACCCTCAACTGCGAGTTGCGTCTGTTGGTCGAGTAGAGCGGATCTGAGGTCGTAGGAGATCTTGGTGAAGCAACTCCGGATGAACGCCGCCGGATAACCTCGGGCTCGAAGACGTTTGTAAAACAAAAGTCGCAAATGGTTGAACCCTTGGATGGTGCTTTCTCGTATTACGTACCGTTGGAGCTCGCCGATGACGAAAGCTTTCTTTTGGTGATGTGGATGCCATGAGGACCAAGGCAAGTATTGATACTTGTTCTGGGCTTGTTGATGACATATAGTAGAGAGCCGTCGAGTTTGGATGAAGTCGTCTCCTTTGAAGAAGGTGATATCCAAGATGTCGGCGGACGTTGGGCTTACGGCGGTCGTGATTTTGATGCCATCGAACATGGAACCGTAGTTCCGTAACCAAGACCTCGAGCACGCAGTCGTTCAGAAGAGATGACCAACTTCGGACAAGCAACTCTACAAGAATGAGGAATTTCACCGGCAGCTTCTTGAGATCTGAGTTTGTCGAAAGTTGCCTTGAGACGTTGAAGTCTCTTGAAATCCTTCTTGTACTGCGCCAGAGAGTTGTCCAACAACTTGCGAATAGCATCCACAAAGTCTGGAGAATGATCATTCTGGTTGAAAAAGATCCCAACATGCGGCCTTGGAGTAGGAGAATAATCCCTTGGAGACGAACAAGACGGTCGATCTTCTGCAGTAGCACCATCACTATTCATCTCTATCCTAGGATGCTTGGAAGAAGAAGGTTCAGAAGTTGCAGCTAACATCATAACAAATGTTTAGGGTTTACAAAAGAGTGGAAACAAATACATGTAGCAGTGCAACAGAGTTCGAACCGCGAATGCACCGGGTGCATTAGTAGCAAAGTGCAAACAAGTTTTTAGGGGGGCCAGTTATGGACACCTTAGAAAACTTGTAGAAATATCTAGCCTGTGAATCAAAACTAAAAGAATCGATCCTGAGACACAGAAAACTAGAATAGAACAGAGTGGGAGTGATGTTGCAACGTTCTAAAGTGCAAATGCAAAGATATGCAAGAGACAAGTGTGTGTGATGAAACTAATTCACTGTAAGGACAGGAGAATAATAACCTATCTCTAAGAAAGAGAATAGACACACTAAAGAACAGTCTTAGAAGGAGATCTAACATGCAACACTCGAAAAGGAGTTTAAAACATGCACTACAATAGACACAAAGCAAATGAATGCAATGAACTATGTAGAAGATCAAATCTAAAACTCAACAACAACAACAACGCCGCCAATGAGACAAAGAGACAAGAACACAAGATGCAGCAAAGCGAATCTCTATAATCCCCAAACTAGTTTCACTCAGCGCGTGAGCTCATCAGTGGGAAAGAGAAGGAAAAGAGATACAATGTGCACCCCTCACCCCGCTTATATACTGCGGAAAGTGAACTTGTCTCGGGGGGGGAGAGAAAATACCTAATGGATGGAAAACATCCAAAATTGTCTTGGCTGGAGAGATCGTCCATCACATGAAAACTTAGATGAAAAACATCCAAAGTTTTCTCAGCAGGGGAGAAATATCCAACGCATGAAACTCTAGATGAAAAACATCATAATGTTCTCTCCAAAATGGATAATCATCCAAACTAGAAGCTAACTGCATGTCTCAAATACAACTAGCCTCTAGATTTGTAACATAGCACGAACTAGATAGAAATGCAAGTTCCGTGCCCTCTTCCAACATACCATAGGTTTGTCAAAAGATGCTAACTGCGGAACTTTCAAAAAGCCCTCATGAAGTTTAGGGTTTAGAGCCATTCGCAGCCAGTCACAGCCCGACACAGCCGCCACAGCTTCGCACAGCCCTACACAGCCCGACACAGCCAGTCACAGCCCGCCACAGCCTGATACAGCCAGTCACAGCTCGGCACAGCTGGGGAACAGTTACCATTGGCAGGGAACGACTGTGGGGGAACGACATCTGAAAAAGGAACGTGTACTACAGGGATAACGGTTAGTTAGGAAAGCGGTTAGAATGGCTTGTAAGTAGATAAAGCGAGGAGCGGGGACATCTCGAGGATCACTTCTTGGTGGGGGGGACTTCTGGCATCGGGGCTTGGAAATAGAGGGGAGAGCACATCTCTGAGTGGGAAGAAAAAGAGCACGGAGTATGAGAAGTGACGATCTGTTGTTACTTGATGAATACAAGCTGTAGAATTGCAATGTAGAGTAGATTAGAGACACCATGGCTTCAGCCTGATACTTAATAGATATTAATTTGATACATACTTCATACTCACACTGTGTAGATAGACCTGAGTGAAGCTGTGGAATGAATGGATGGAACCTGATAGATTTCTGAAGCAATCTGATACTTAATTGCAGACAGTAAGGTAACTCGCTAACATGAATGTGGGAAGGAGTACAAATAGGAAACACCCCCATGATACACTAGCTGTAGGTCATGACTGATTGTTCTGAGCGAGCTGAGTGCTTAGAGATTTCCAACTCTTCTATCTTGGAGTTCCCACCTCGGATAGCGAAGGGATGGGTGAGTAAAAGCCGCTCAACATTTGGCGACCATACTGGGGAACTGAGTCATGAACAACCAGATGTGACAGGCATCTGGTGGGATCATGGTGGTTGGAGAATTAAAGAATTTGATGTGAATCAAATTCCCTGTGAAACTGAGAAGGAAAGATTGTCCAAACGATTCTTTCAAAGGTTCTTGGAATTGCTAGACGGTTGTAAGGAAAACATTCTTAAAAGAGTGCATGATGCTGACCCTGAATGGGGTCTGGAGAAAGGAGTGATAAAGATTTATCAGGTGGCCTGTAGAGGAAGAGCACGTTGGTTATCAACATTGGTTTATGTGATAGCATTGCTATCCATTAAGCGAGTAGAGTTTGAAGACTGGGAGGAAAGAAAGGTGAATGTTTATACTCATATGCATGAAGAGCTTGTATTGGTAAAGAATTGGATTCCAAAGGATATTCTGTGGATCAAACTCACACCAAGAACAGCTTTTCAGACTTGTTTGCCATATGGTTATATGATAACGGAGACTACTAGTATAGCCAAGGGTGCATTGAAGCTTGAAAGAAACCCAGGCATATACGAGAGATATTACAGAAGAGAGTTTTGGTTATTGCCACATTAAAAGAAATGAAAGACATGGGACATGAGTGATGAAAGAGAAGCTAGACTCCAGAGATATTCAGCAAAAAGAGAAAGCTACCTGAAAGCGAGGTTTACTATTTCATGAGCAGAAACCATGAGCCATGAGCCATGAGCCGCATGAGCGGTGAGCCGAAGTCTAAGACACGCGGATTTCATGAGCGGACTCCTCCAAATTTGGAAATGCGGCAGATTAAACAAGTATTAAAATAATAGTTTTATATTTGACCTTGCCGTTTTTGGAAGTTACGGATCCTGTAATGCGGCGAAGATATGTCGTCAGTAACAACTCCGCTCATGGTTTTTTAGATCCGCTCATGGAAATGAGTGACCGTGCAACGAGAAATCTAGTATACCACGGTAAAAGGACGTCGCATACTGGCCTGTATAGAGTATTCCGCGGTTTTACATGCCTTAACATTGGAATGAAGCTGACCCTTTTGCCGCGACTGAACCAATAGAGTCTGCACAATTCTGTCATCTTCCAGTATTTGGCGGGAAAGTTTTGCAAGTGAAGTAGGAAATGCGGTGCCGCATTAGGGTTCGCACGTGCGAAATTTCTGGGCGGTTTGGTGTTGCTGACTGCCGCATCTACCAGTACCTACGACGTTACTTGGAAATGCGGCGCCGCATTTCCTTGCCGGGGGTCGAATGAAGAAAGCAAAGTTTGGGAGAGCAGAAAAACAGGAACCCTCCAACACACAAAAATACATACACGTGGAAACACGAGTGAATGACATAGTATTATCGACGTTCGAGCAAAATAGGTTACTGGTAGGCAAGACATAAGTCGGACCTTTCTGTGGCCAGAGTCAGAGCTACTTGCAGCAGTACAGTTCTACTATCCGAAAAGGATGGGCGTACCATTGTGTTGGGACCGCAAGCCAAGGTCACTGGTCCCCTGGATCCATATTCAGAAGAGTGTGCACCTCGTGGGGGCTCAACCCTGGTGCATGTATGAAGTGATGAGTTGTGGAATTACACCGTAGTCTCTTTAGGTACACGTAGTACAGATGCTTGCAAGGGCAGTATGATGCCCCCTTGTTCGCCATGATCTGAAAGTCGGTGCAATTGCAGGTGGATAATTCTGAAATGGTGATGGTGTACACCTCATTGCGAACAGCTGAGCCTGCCGTGGCCATCTGATACACACGCCCGAAGCCTGGTGGGGGCACTTCTGTCGAGCTCTGGATTGTACAGTTCATCCGAAGTGCATTCCCCATCTTTGTCTTGTTCACTTTTGAGGGAGGTCGCCGCCTCTTCGGTTTCCCCCAACGGTGTGTAGGATGCTTAGAGCTGTCGGGTCCCACTGTTCTTGCTCTCACAGGGGCCGGTGGTGGAGGCTGTGGAAGCGGAAATGGTTGTTTGGGGACGTCAGTGCGCTGCACCATCCGAAATCCTGCGGCGGTAAGGGCGTCGGCCTCAACCTGACTCAGATCGCAGCCTGGTTCCACCGGCCACACCGGGGGAGCCTCTGGCATTGTTTGTATGCCGTACTTGGGCTTTCCATACACGCAAGTCATAATGTCGTGCCTGCAGAACCAGAACTAGGTGGTTGTCGCCTCTGCAAACTTTGCATGGACAAATCTTCCTGTAAAAGTAGGAGCAGGTCCTTATCATCTCTAAACAACGTTGCCGTGTATCCACTCGAATTGCGGAACACCTGCCTCGAAACGACGGCTTTGTGCGAGCAATTCTCTACTGTGACGCAGACACAGTCGTCTCCACAATGGCTTGGCCATACTGCATAACAGGGGGCGGAATCTGGGGCAAGCGAGCGGTGGGAATTTCTCGCACAGAATCCCCGCTTGAAGGCGATGGCGATCTGGAATTTCTTGGGCTTCCACTGCTGGAAGACACATTGTGCGGCAACATGACGGGCCCTCGAGGTGCTGTCCGAATGTTCTTGTCGGATCTCCATAAATCCTCTTCGCATCCGGGTTCCTCTTCAATCCTCCGTCTCACAGGGCGAGTACGGACGTCCCCCTCTAGGTGCTCACCTCTGCGGTGCAGAGGCGTCCCTTTGATCTTCTCTCGCAATGTTGTCGCCCATTTCAGTGGATTCTTCGACCTCAAAGCTGTTCGCACCAACAATTCCTCTCTGTCTGGCCCAAAACCCCATTGTTTCCCGCTCAAGAACTTGTAGTATGTGGCTTGCTGCATGATTGCTCATTGATTCTGCCATATTCGTGTTCGGCATGTCCGTGTCGGAATCCAAGTACCGCTCCTACAAGGACACAGACAATGGTGAGGAACCAATGGAAAGGTCCGTAATAGAAAGACAATTGCACGAAAATGACAGCATTATACCTCCCGCATGTATTGTCCGAACTGTCGATACCGGAAATGCCACCACCCCAACCAGCTGTGCAAGGCTCCCAGATTGGTTGTCTCCACTGCACCTGACGTGTTCCACCAAGCCTCGATGATAGCAAACTTAACCTCCGCGTCATCAAATGTGGGTGCATCCTTCCACGCCGTACAAAGGACACGGTGTTCAGCCTAGAATGAGCTAGCAACAAATTTGGTAGTGTAGTGGGATAGACTCTGCATCCAATGGAATCCACAGGATCTCGGGTCCTCACCGTACACATGCCGCACCGCTGCCCAGTTGGCCTGAGCGTTGTCTGCCATGAATCCCCTGAAATCGGGAGCTGGCAATCCGCCCTTGCCATCTGCTCATTTATGCCCTCCCACAGATGCATCTCCGACTGTGTGTCCTCCCCTTTCATCTCGCAGATTGCAATCGTCATGAGCCTCTTGGAGTGATAGTCATAAACATGCGCACCCATAGTCACCCACTGATGGTTTGTAATTCGCTTGATGTGATCAAACATCACCCAAGCATTCGACAAGTTTCCAGTTGTCATGCGAGTGACCAAGTCGACTCCACTCCCAGGCCCACACGTCGACATTTTAAAAATGTACCAACGATCGGATTCGCTGCCTTGCCCTGGAAACCTGCTACCTTGGATGTAGTCATATCCAGTCATTCGTTTCACCTCCAAGATTGAGTGCATGTCCGACCCCCGGCCAAACTTCTGCTTGCAAGATACGATGTGATTCCGCACATTCGGACTACAAACGTGCGAGACGGACTCCAACAGGTCAAGCATCTCCTCTTCGTTCAAGGGCACTCGGTCTGAACCATCTTCAGACATGATTTTGCCAAGAGCAATCTTGTGGGCTGCCTTCAGCTGAATCTGCTTTGGTCTGGCTCCGGGGCTCAATTTCACCTCCTCTTTTATGATGTCGTGTGCTTCCTGCACAACCTCATGCATGTTGCCTCTCGCCAAGGGGTGGCAGTGGACCCCAACGTGTATGCAAGCTCTAGTCAAGTCCGGGAGCAAATGGATAATGTAATATTGCTTGGCTCTGCACATGGACATGCACGTCGGTGGTTCTTTGCAATGTGCGCATTTGAAAGTACCCGCAGGAGCTTGGCTAGAGACAATGAATGGATGATGCGTTGTGCTAGTCCAATCCGTCTCGTTTCTCCGCCCTCCTTTGGAAAGAAAGTGGAAGCAGGCGGGATTGAGGCACCTCAGCTTCCCCACACAGAGAACGTATCGTACACGAACACCATCAGCAATTTTCGTGCTACTGGTCTTCGTCACACACCAGGGGTGTCCGTCATGCTTTTGATCCATGTCTGTTAACATCCGTGAGGCTTTGTTTGACGAAGTAACAGGTGGAAACTCGAAGATGACCTTGCCATCGACTTCGGGAGGCAGATACGTTACCTTCCTGACCGGAAATTTGGCATAGTCGAGAGCAGCCAGCTCGGAGTGAGAATCATCAAGGTGATGTTGCCGTAGGAGCTGCACAATGGACCGGGTTGGAGTTATGCTCAAGGGTACATGCGTAGCACCTGCAAAGATGTCCATCTCGGATTTGAATGATCGTGTGGAGGACATGGGGACCTCAATGCACTCATCTTCATCGTCGGAAATGTCGAATACGTCCACACGAGAAGCTATGGAGGGTCTTGACGGTCCAGGTTGGGAATGATTATCGTTGCATACCTCTCTGTTGGCAGTGGCCACCTGTCGGTTTCCGGACTCCTTTGTGGATGGTGTGGGCAGTGACTGATTCGGAAAGGGAATGGGCATTCCCATAGCTCGGTACAGGATGGTGTCTGATGGGGGTACGTGCCATTCGATTCCGCAACCTCCGTCGTTACCTAGCACGACAATGGTCTCGTCAACCTGTCCAGGAACATCCTTCCTTTCTTCTTCCAAATAAACTGTGCCCGGTTTGAGCTTGAATTTGGAACAAAGGTAAGTTTCAGTCACTCTGCAAAGTCCTCCCTCGTTTGGGATCCAGGCTCTCCCAAGTTGCGGAGGACAGCAAACTATAGCGTAGGAATTCGGAGCCATCGAACACCGCACGAAGTTGGCAAGTGCGAGGTTCAGTATAACGACAGACGAAGGCTCACAGGCACCATGCGGAGTCCATCGACGATTGGAAGTCGCACATTGAAGTGGAAAGTATAGTTTCAAGCTATATGCATGAACAACGACGCAATGGCGTGAGCATTGCACGTGAGCGCGCGAGCATACGCTCATGCAGGAGTGACGTGGCGTGAGCCTGCACACATGCTGACGTGGCGTGAGCGTCATGTCAGCATGCTGATGTGGCGGTAAATGATGACGTGGCACTGTCCGTCAACTGCCACGTCAGCATTAACATGCGCCGCCTATAACCGTGGATGGTCCTATGACCGTGGAATTAATGCAGGGAATCTTGCCTAAATAGAATCAAGACGAGCGTTGAGGCCTACAATTGCAGCATCCAACATTGTGCAATTACAAATGTTTGTTTCACTTTTACAATTACGAAGACGACAAAATATCCTCACAAAGTGTGCGCCATAAAGGCTGCCACGAGAAGACTTCCTCCCTCCTCAAATAACAATGAGAGTTATGATCATCTTCAAAAGATGATTGTAGTGCATAGCGACAGCAAGACATGTAGACTTCGAACGGTGCAATGACAAATGTGCACTACCTAAAAGTTGTCACTCAGACCTCACTCCGTATAGTTGGAGGCCATATCATTGCACAGCCGACGAATTGATGTGAATTACACATTTCAAATCATGGTCATCCACATACCACATTACATAGTTCATGCTACCCATGTGTTGTATCCCGCTGCAAAAGAGTATCGACCTCGTTGAAACTCATAGTGGCCTGGTGAATGAAGTTGTCACGTTTGGGATCGCAAACCATCCTCCTCAAAAATATGAAATACAAATGTTTGCAGGGTATGAATTTACCTCTCTTGCCCAAACTGGTTGATAGCATATTCACAAAATCAGGACATGTGCAATTGGGGAAATTGGAAACCGTGATGTCGTAGGTCCTGTCATGAACAGCAGATGTGGAAGTGATGATTGTGAATACCCGACCATATCCTGGATCGGGTACTTCCGTGGTGCTTCCGACACGAGCTTGGAGCATTCTTGCGGACTCCACTTTGCCAAAGTGTTCAGCGGTTGGAGGGAAACGCCGAACGAGCTTTCCATCTCGTTTGGTTGGCCACAAGTCAGGATTTGCCGGGGGGACCCGGGAGGACGCAGGAGTAGTAGCACATGCATGGAGTTGGGGTTGTCTCGCAAGGGAAAAACCTGCCTCCTCCAGCATTTCAATCTCCTGAAAGCTGAGATGTGTTCCCACCTTCACGGGCCAAACGGTTGGAGGAGATGGCTTCATCACTACGGAAGGACGCACAGTTCCATGCACACATCTGGCACAATCATCTGCGCAGAACCAGAACTTGTGGTTCTTGGCTTCTGGTTGACCGTATGGACGCATCAAGCCCGTGAAAGTCGGAGCAGGAGTTCGGGCACCACCTCTGGATATAGATGAAGTGCACTTCTCAAAATTAGTTGCCCTGATCGCTGTACATTTCACACGAGACCCGACACTTGTGCGTTCTATGTGCCAAACGTGGTCGGGGCATGCGGACTCAAGCACATCAAGGGGGTTGTTTCTCTCCTGCACCATTTCAGTGGCACGGTTTGATGCTGGAGCTTGCCGTCGTGTTGGAGGTTCCTCCACAATGGAGGTTCCGGACACGGAGCTGTCATGCAGGGGAACACGAGGCTTCGAGAAGTTATCACGGTCTGCCCTGTGGGAATCTGAATCCGAACCAGGTGGAGTGTTCAATTTCCTCTTACAGGAGCCGAATCTCTCCTCCCCTTCAAGATGTGGAACTCTAGAAACAAGTGGCGTTCCCTGGGCATACATGCTCACCGCCCGTGCTATCTTGATTGGATCCCCAGATCTGTTTGCAGCACGCAACATCAACTCCGATTTGTCCGGACCCTTGCCACCAACCCCACCTCGTAAGAAATCACGGTATCGGGTTTGTTGTTGCAAGGCACGTATCAAATCATCTGTTGTTGCCACATACAAATCCCGACCTCGTTTCCCAGACTGCTGCAACCATGCATTGTGCACAGTTTCTGCCAAATTGCAAGATGGCATGTCTGCCATTTCCTCAATGGACATGTTCTGCAAAGAGGATAACCACACTTCAGAATAGTGCACAGGAAACAACATAAAGAAAGCAATGAGTCAAAAATATGGAAAGCAAATGTATGAATAAAGCATGAAATAGAAGCCTCGTACCATTGTCATGGCTGCTCCCCACTGTCTATACCGGAAGTGCCAAAACGCCAGCCAATCTTCCAATGCTCTCATACTCTCAAGTGATGCAGCTCCAGAAGAGAACCACCAGGCACGAATTGTCTGGAACAAAGTGTCCGCCTCCTTCATTGTTCTAGCATCTTTGTACTCTTTGCACAATTTACGGTGCTGAGTCTGCATCTCTGGTTTGATGTCCGACTTTGTATGTTTTTCCAGAGATTGTGTCCAATGGAATAGACATGTACGCTCTCTTCCTGGCATAGGCACTTTTGGGTCGCCCGATCCGAAGACAATACGAATAGCATTGAAATTTGCTTGAGCACTATCCGCCATGAAACCTGCGAAATTTGGAGATGGCAGCCCATGGCAGCCCATGACACGTATCAGGGAATTCCACATGAGCTTCTGGGATTCCGTATCCTCGGATTGCATGTCACAAACTGCAATTGTCATAACTCGTTGGTACACTGGATCGTAGACATGACAAGCCATTGTCGTCCAATCCTTCACTCGTTTCACATGATCAAACATAAGAAAACAGTTCTGCAAGTCCCCAGTCTTCTGCATCCGCTTCACGAGGCTAACCCCACTGCCCTCCCCAACAGTCGACATTTTGAAAAGAAAAACTTTGATGGCACCTTGACCTGGGAATACATTGTCCTGGATGTAATCGTACTTGCTCAGTCGTTTCAATTCCAAAATATTGTCTATGTAGCCTCTGATCCCAGAGCCCATTCTCAATGCATTGATCTGATGCCGAATGTTAGGTGAACTTAAAGTGGAGAAATGATCCATGACCAGGTCCAATGCTGCACCGTCAAGTTTAGTCCCCACAGAATCTCCTTCACTCAAAATATGGCTTTCCAAGAAGGACTTGCTTGCGCCAAGAGCAATTGCAGATGTTGTTGCGGATGGGTTTCTCCCGAACTCCTGTTTGATCAACCTCGATACTGTCTCAACACTCTCCCTGTAATCCCCCTTCGAGACAGGATGGTTATGGAATCCAAAATGCACACAAGCTCTCGTCATTGTATTCAAACGGTGGACAACATAGTACATTCTTGCTCCGCAGAGCGCCAAGCAGGATGGCACAAGTTTGCAGAATTTGCAGACGAAAGTGTTTGCCGGTGGAGGGGCAGTCCCAGGCTGAAATGGATTCTCCGCCAGACCCTCCCATTCGCTTTGATTATGAACTCCAGACTGAAGAAAGTGTCTGCAATTCAAATTATCACACCTAAGGTGTCCATTGCAAACTGTCCTCCTGAAAACAAGCTTGTCATCATTCTGAATATTGGATGTTTTTGTTCTGCACCACGGGTGCCCGTCGTGTTTCTTGTCCATTCCATGCATCATGATTGTTACACCTCCAACTCGCGGAGGAGGAGGCAGCTCGAATAGGATATCGCCATCAAAAGTCTCCGGCAAGAACTTCACAGGCACCTGCTTCAAAGATTCCCAATCAATTCCCCGCAACTCACTTTTGAATCCAGCCATTCCTCCCATCGCCCGCAATTTTGGAATGACACTACAAATCTCTTCTTCATCAGCTTCTGCAACCACAGTAGGAAGGACTGGATTTGGAATTTCACTTATGTCATCATCGGAAGAATCCGAAAGCTCAACGATTGGAGTGGAGGAAGTCTGTTCTTTTTTCACCACCACCTCCCTCTTGTCTTCAACGACCGAAGCAGCAGTCCCGGGCGTCACATATGACCCAAGGGACTTTCGCCGAGGCTCTCCAAGTACTCTGTATCGACCAGGACGCACTCTCCACTGGCTGATATGAGCCGTCTCATCACGGTTTTGGAAAGAATATTTCACCAACTTCCCTTTCAGATCGTAAACCTCTTTCTCCAAAAAGATGGAGCCATTCTGCAGCTGAAAACGGGTAGCCAAGACATGTTCCAGAACAATTGCAAATCCATTGTCAAGGACTTCCTGGGAACGGCACTGGTTTGTCGTCTGAGAAGAACTCCGCTTCAGAGGAAGCCATCTTCCTTCCTCGAGTATGTTTGTACCTTGCTATCGCAGATCTAGTGTAAATCGGTTTACTGCTGTCTCCAGAACACAGTTGAAGAATGAGCAGAGCATATGGCGGAGGAAGCTCAGATAACGACTGTGCATATTCTGTTATTCATTCCAGATATGCAGCCGTCCATTTTAATTACTTTTCTTGTGGGCCCAGTGGTCAGAGAATCCATAGGGGCAGTGTCGGCAACTGTTAAACCGTTAATCAGAACCTCATCAATAAACCCAATAACAAAGCCGACTTCCTGGAAGCATGCCACAGGATCCGAGAATGGGATTGCAGATTAAGTAAATGTATCTATATACTACTACCAATGATCATGCGCACCTGGAAAGTTCCAAATGTGCAACGAATGTGGGGTTTGGATAACAAGGATGACCGTGTATGATATTCCAAAATTTGTCATCAAACTCTCGTTCATTTATATTTATTTGTTTAAGACTGCGCATCAATTTCTGGGATTCGCTGTTCTTTTTAAATATTGAACCAGTTATAATTTAGAACACGCCGTTTTGTTTTGGGCGGCACACGTCAGACATCCATAACTGAATACGAACAGCTGTACACCAATTGCTGGCATGTGCACTAATAACGAAACGACTATGTGTAACGGTCACGCGGGAGGGAATCCGATGCTTCTAGAGACACGCAAGAACACAGGCAATCCCGCAAGAAATCGGGAGTCACTGCGTTTTTCTACTTTTCGCGCTTAGAGGGAGAGTGGTAGTCAAGCTGGAGAGGGTTCCTTCTAGAATACGAAAGAGAAGAAAGTCTCTTTATTTTACTTCCCTTAGAGAGAGACGCAGAGCAAGAGAGAAAATGACGAGGCGTCGTTTGTTGGAGAACACAGGGCCAAGGCAGCAGGTGAACGCGGAGACTGATTCACAAGAGCAGACGGAGACTGAGGCAGCGGCTGCGACACAGTCGGCGATAAGAGTGCGCCAGCCTGTGGAGGCAGAGATGAATCGCAGGGACACTGAAGAAGGTGGAAGCACGCGGAACGCCGAACCTGAAGAAGGTCAAGAAACCCTTGCGCAGACAGAAACTCCAGCAGATGTGAGAGGGAAGAGGAAAGCTGCAGAAGGGGATCAAATTTCAAAACCTAAGAAGGTGCCAGTAAGTTTTATCATATAGTCTGTGTGATTGCCTTTCAAGGAGTCCTTCCTCTTCCATTCTTTAGCAGGAACTACTGAATCGCGAGCGTCGTTAACGCCATTCGATTCTGCTCATGAGATTTATGTACCTATGTGTTTGAAGAGAGAGTCTGCACTTACTATTCTCCCTAAACTACACTGAATGTCGTTGCCGCCAATCAGTTGCACATATATGTCATTACACAACACCGATCCGGCAGGTTGTTATCTTTTGTGATTGTCGTTAACGCCGTTCGCTATCGCTCTCACTTTTGTTTTGAATACGGCAGTCTCGGCTTTGCATGTGTAGATTGTGCTGAATTCTTTCACACCATTCATGGTGAGTTTCCTTGATACAGAGTGATTGTCGTTACCGCCATTCACTATTTGCAAATCACTTAGTCAGAACTGAATGGCATCGTGCAGAAAACT
This sequence comes from Takakia lepidozioides, assembly GCA_030704615.1. Lineage (NCBI taxonomy): Eukaryota > Viridiplantae > Streptophyta > Takakiopsida > Takakiales > Takakiaceae > Takakia > Takakia lepidozioides. The sequence continues at coordinate 64,869,536 of CM060732.1, read as the reverse complement.
GTGAGGTCGAAGCCTACAGGATCAGAGGGGAAAGGATCTGGAGATGGGGACGAGTCCGCAAAAAGCTCAGAGAATACAGATGAAGCAGATGAATCCGAAGTGCACTACCTTGACAAGGTGAAAGAACTCATGTCATTCCAGAAGGTAAACTCTCAGGAGGTTATAAGGGACATGCTCGTATCTGGAGGGCGTCTGGACATACCTCTGTGCCGGATGATATCAATGCCTGTTGTGCGTCCACCTCTTTCCCATGACATAACAAAATTGGAGAGTGATTTTGTGCATGGATATAGACTTGGTGCACAAGTTTTTTATGTGTCACTGACGGATATAAATGGGAAAAGCACATTAGTTTCTCCAGAGATCAGTGATAACTGGGATGAGTGCTGGAAAGATGCCAATGAGGAGTTCGAGCTGGGCCTCATGATGGGAAAGAACACCCAGCAATTTTGCAACCACATGTTCTACGTCTGGGACGGCAACCACCGATTGCTGGCATGGATGGGATACATTCAGAAACACCATTCGAAAGACAAAGACAAGCATGTTGCTGTGGAGGCAATGGTTTTGGATCCAGGAAACGACATCGCTAGGCTTCTTACAGCTATGCACGACGTGAACAAGTAAGTCATCCAGGAGATTTGATTCCCTCTGTAGTGTCTTGTTGATCCTCAAAAAACAGTGTAAGGAATGCAATGTTTTCAATGTTTTTGCAGATCGACAGAGAAATCGCATGTGACAACAAGCTTGGTTCACACACTATTCCGAATTCAGAGGATTGGTCTGATGAAGCTGGATGATTTTCGGACAGTACTACCACCCAATATCATCAAGAAGTGCGAAACAGGAAGAGCTGCAGGCACTTGGTATTCTTTGACACGAGAGGCGTTTCTGGAGTACATGTATGCGGTAAGCCCGAGTCTGTAATCTGTTTACTTTTCGAATACATGTTTAGAGTCCCTTCGGAGCTAATCACTACTTGAATGAATGCAGCAAGAACTGGCAGAGGCAGCTGAGAAGGGAAAATCCGAATATTACCGCACTACACCAGAGGAACTAAGGACATCAAAGGGTGTGGAAGCTGCAATAAAGAAGGAGTTTGAGATGCGAAGAACAAATTGATGTCAGCCTTCGGAAAGCAGCTTAGAATAGTAGATCCTGGACTTGGTCCTGAGTTCCTTCAGCAGATCAAAACACACTATGACAAGCATGTGCATCCGGAGATGCAGCAGGAGAAATTGCACCGGCTGGCCATATCGATGGTCGACCCACAAACAAAAATAAGGTGGCTGGAGATATGGAACTCAGATCAAACAGTAAAGGACTTGAATCAGTTCCCAAAGAGCACCATACAGCCTGGCACAAAGGTGGAAGGAATCAGTGATTTGGTGTTTGATAACTGGCTCCACAAGGCTACATTTTGGAGTCAGGTGTGTATTCGAACATGCTGTTTCTTCTCTTCAAGTATGTGATGTGTTTCTTTTTTGCAATTCTGACAAATATACTATTTGCAGCTCGAAAAGCGCGCCGTCATTGTGCTGGATCAGACTTTGAAGGACCTGAACATTGCGATTGTTTCCCCTCCCCAAATGTCATTGGAGGCATACATAAGGAAGTGGAGAGGTCTCACCTGGAGATACTGTTTTTTCCGGGAGTTCTCCAAAGATGGTAACATTTTACGGTCCAACGACTTTGACAGTCAGGTTGGAGGAGAGTGGGCCATGATGCGAGTTGTGTACAGGTGAAATGTCATACTTGAAACTCTACTGTTTTTTTGGGAAAAATTGTGGCTTCATATGGATTGCAATCTTAGATCCAGATTGAATGTCGTTGACGACATTCACTTCTTTGTCTGAGTCATTCTTAAGCGAGTATATGAATTCACCTGGTTAGGATCTAAGGGTGCAATTATATTGTCCCTGATTAGAATTGATAATGTCCTTGAATGGCGTTGACGACATTCACATACGGAGTTGTTGTGTGGTCCTCAAGGTTATTTAAATTTTTGTAATGTCCATAGAGGTTACAATGAGGGTTGATCACTTCATTTTGCTGAATGTCAATGCAGACATTCAGTTGTTCTGCATTGTTTTTTCCTCTTGCGATGAATATGGAGGCTTGATAAGCTCTGTTTTAAGAAATCCAAAGTGAATGTCGTTGACGACATTCACAGCTGTGTCTGTATTATTCAAAAACGACAAATTCAATTTTCATGGATTGGGGAGCTAAGTAATTGGTTTCTTTTTTGTATTTTTGTGAATGGCGTTGACGCCATTCACATACAGTGATGTTGTGAGGTCCTCAGTGATAGGTTCGTTATGAATGTGCATTGAGTTTTCCTGGATGGTTCCTTACTCAATTTTTTTATTTCCATCCTGTGATTTTGCTTCATTTCAGTAATAATTTGGCTTCATTCTTGAATGTCGTTGACGACATTCACTTCTATGTCTGTGTCATTTCTAATCGCTTATTTGCATTCACCTGGATTAGGATGTATTTACAGTGTCATGGAATGGAATGTTCTGAATGGCGTTGACGACATTCATATCTGGAGCAGTAGTGTGGTCCTGAAAGGTCCTTGGAGCAGTTGTCAGAGCCATTTCAATCCATGTTTTATTCTTTCTGTTCTACTTGCATCTTACTCACTGAGCGCTTTTGTGGGTTGGGATTCATCTCCTTTTTTCAGGTACACGAAATATGTGCTTATGGAAGGAAATCACCTGAGCGGAATTCCCGACTATCTTGACATGTGGTCGGACCCTGCAAACGATCCAACCATGTATACTGCAGGGATATTGAAGGACTGGAGTCCTTCTCACTTCAGAGACTGTGGGTGGTACCTTGACTGCCCACCTGAGCACACGACCTTTCAAGAACAGCATATGAAATACTTGAACAATAACGCTGAGATGCTGGCGCCTTTGACTGACGAAGAGTATCAACGAAACATAGCAACCTTGGCTGCCAAGGAGCCTGATGCTCAGGGAACGCCGCAGAAGGGAAAGAAGGCGGGCCGCAAACCAAAAGACAAGGCTGTTGATGTCATAGCCATCTCACCAGCAAAGCCAAAGGACAAAGACAAGTCCAAAGAGAAGGAAAAGGACAAGGGGAAGGAGAATGAAAAGGAGATGGAGAGTGGGCAGGACTTTAGTGCTGGAAGATATACCCGCACTCTTCAGTGCGTGTTCGATGCCAAGCCACACCCTTCCCGTTCTGATTCAGCAGGAGAGATGAAAATTGTTAATGAGGGTTGGCTTTCGATGATGCAGAGTCGAAAGAGAGGATACACTGGGGTGCCATCCCCTACCTGGGACAATATAATCTCATTCCTCAATCTGGTGAGAATTCCAGTTTCTTTCCTTTTTCTCTGAATGTTTCGTTGGCAGTATTTCAGTCTCGTTCTTTGAAAACATTCTTGCCATCGTTCTTATAAAAAACATGTCTGTTGCAGGTGAGCACAGGTCCCACCTTCGTGTGCGGTGTGCAGAAAACTTATGCGGCCGACATTGTCATTCTCGACATCCCGGATGGCCAGGCTGTGCCAGAAGTTCTTCCAAAGGGCAAGACGCCAGGGTGGAACAAATTCGAGGACAACTACTGGAGTTGGGTATTCGGGTTCTGTAACAATTTCCTCTCTGATGCAGGGACACTTCTGCTTTTTCAGTCATGTGACAATGATAGTCGTCGGGCATTGGCATCATACCTCAAGTCTTCAGGGTTTGAAGTTTTGCGCACATGGAATTGTGTGAACAGCCTCTACCTTGTGAAAGGGGTTTCCCTGGTCAGCTGGTATGCCGTCTGCCTTCTGCTTATGCTTTGATCATGAGTTTCAATTTTCTCTGCAGCTCCACTCTAGTAGAATGTTTTATGATCGACACCGATCATCAACGATTCATGGTTTTTTGGTGTCAGAGTTCTGAATAGCCGATGTACACACTTCCACTTTAGATTGTGTTTACCACACTAACCTGCTATCTTTGGCAGACGAGGATGTTCGAGGCGATCTGCCTGCGGAGGATTCGCACATCAAAGACACCATCCTCCATCCGCAGCTTTGAGATTTCTGACCAGGGTTGTTTCGTCAACCCCCCCTATGAGCCCCATGTCGATGACATTTTGTACAACTTCATGCAGTCCAGTCAGACTCTGAAGAGACCAGATGGCACTCCCTGGAGAGGTGCAAAGGAAAAGTCACCAGCATTCATGCAAATACTGCTGGAGTCATGCAGCCACCGCTCTGCACGGGTGGTCGATCTTTCTGTGTCCACAGGTTCGTTTTCTCCCTTCCGAATTGGTTTCCTTTCAACAGTTTCATCTGCTTAAATCCCCTCCTCCAAACTGTTTATGTTCTCCTGTCTGGTGCAGGAGCAACTTACCACGCATGCAAGGCAGGCGGAAGAAGCCTTTTTGGTATGGAGGGTGATTCTGACCTCTACAACACAGTGCTCCTCCCCCTTTTGTCTGGCTCCACTTCAGGCACACAGACTGATCGGATTCATATTCGAAATGATGACGATCCCGAAGATAAGCAGGTCGACAACGACTTTTCATGTGAGTAAGTGCTAAACCCTCTTTGGGAGTCATACTCAATTTCTCGATAACATCAAAGTTACAGTAATAACTTTTTCAGGCTGTCTTTCAGGAAAGCCAGCGGTGGATCTTCAGGAGATACAGTCATTTCTGGCGAGTCTGTTTTCGACAGCCCCTTTTCAATTTTCTGCTCCCTGTTTATGCCGAAGCAATGGCACTTCACGCGTCCGAGTCCCTATCCCCTGACTTTTTAGTGGCCAGCCGTAGGTGTATCCAGCGTGGATCCGGTGTTCTAAAATACTTAGACTTAGATGCAGAGGAAGAGGGGATACATTGTACTGACTCTGAGTCAGACTGAACTGTATTCTTTTAATATTCATTTTCATATTATCTGGAAAACGTTGAATCCCCTTACTCTACCGTAGTTGTTCCTTTAGAACAAATAATAATCACAGAATCAACTTTCGTTTAAATTGCTATATGTATGAATCCATCTCACAAACCTTCCTGACTCTTCTCATATCCATTGTGCATTCATCTACACTGTATTCATGCGTGCTCCATTCATGAAAGCTTCCTTTGTACAACATCCATTGTACATTCATCCTCTGTACTCTTTAATCCACCCCACAAACCTTCCACACTCATTTCATATACTTTGTGCATTCGTCAAAAGATTTGGTCATGCATCTTCCTGTCATGAATTTTTGTCATTGCTCAACATCCATTATACATTCATCCATTTTACTCTTATCCATCCGTCATTCATCCATCTACATAGATTTTTCAAACTCATCCATCTGTTTATCATCCAACTGTACATTCATCCATCATTATTCAAGCTTTATTATCGTTCATGCTTTTTCCGCTTAAAGTCGTCCAGCTTTGTTCCGCGGTTAAAGGGTGCCAATCGCGGGTGAATCCATTCCACTCTTTCTGGGTGGTCCACCCCGGTGGCACACAACGCAGGCCCGCTCCACGTGTCACGCACTCGACGTGGACCCTCGACGCGTGCCGTACCTACAACCCCGGAAATTGGCGTCTTCCACCGAATCGCCCTAATCCAAAGATGACGGTGGCGTGGAGCGCAGTCGCACCGAAAAACAAGCGCTAACCTGACCAGGCTCCACCCAGAACGAGATGGCATCCATGCTGACACCGCCATGTGAACCTGCCAGTGTACAGGTCAGGTGCTTATTCCCCCATCAGACCACCGATAGTTCGACAATGATGCCGAATCGGCGACGAAAAATAACATTCTCTTGACGTTCTCCTGAGGGTGGATTCCAGCAGTATTCTCGGTGAAGACAGGAGCGTTCGCACTGACAAGGCCGGATGTTAGTTAAAACGGTCAGACAACCAAGTTGTGCTCATCAAGACTGGCCGCAATTTGTTCTACACAAGATTGGAACAAAACGCCTGAGACCCGATTTCAGGGTGCCAGTCAGCCTCTGTCTAAATGCAAGAGAGGAGGAAATAAGGCACAGATGTTGCAGCCATGCCAAGCTCGGAGCCCATTGGAGCTTGAAACTTGGCATGATTGTTGCGTTGATTGCTGTCAGCCAAGTCGCCTCTTAAGGTTAATTTCCGATAACATGGTTTTGTCATTGATAAAATGACGATGCGCCCAATTTTGAATAGCACGGGGCAAGCCAATGAGAAAATATCTTTTGACCATGCGATCTTTCTCTGCTGGCTGGTAAATGATGTTCTCAACAGCAGCAGACTTGATGTCCATGTAAAATTGCAACAGGGATTCTCCAGGCTGGTAAGTCCTGGAAGAGAGCTTAACAAAATAGTCTAGAGGTCTTTCAGGAGGCTTGAACAAAGTCTTAGCCCATTCTATAAGGAGGGAGGGTCCTCCCTATCTAGTTTCCTAGGCACGTGAGGCAAACAGGCATTTTATATGGGAGGTATTAATTTTATTTTCTGAATTTTTGGTCACCCTATTATTACATAATTTTGTAATATGACATATTTTCTTGCATGCTATATTATTTACATTTTATAGCAGGTAACCAATATTGGACACCCTATATTAACTTGAAAAAAATTATGGGGTAATGAATTTTTTATTTGCTGGAAATAAATTCATCCAAAGTATATGCATCAACATCATTTAAAGTATAAAGGTTCTGAGCAAAATCAAATCTCATAGTAACTGAACTAATAATCAAATCTATGTCTATCCACTTGCTGTCAGTTATATCATCTTTGAATTTCAGATGCCCTCTAGATTTTGAGAAGAGTTGAGAAACACCATGATTGTTGTGGCTAGCTTGTTAAGGAGATCAACTGGTTATCGAGAGATCCCCCACCTGATCCCTATCTTTCTTCTCATTTTTTGTATTCTGCCTATCCACCATGTCCCTTCATCGACACCAGCACTAATACTTGCTGGTACACCCTTTCGTCCCCTCTTGGCTTTATTTCTATGAATTGTGTCCCGAACTGCATGTCACTGAATGACACGTGCCCCTTTAATTTATCTTCACCCTATATTATTTTAATTTTAAAAAATAAACGTCTTTATTGGCCTTTAATTTAAATGTGGTGCCCCCAATATATTAGTACCCTATAATATTTCTAAATGTATTCTAAATTTTATTTTCTCATAATTTTCGGCACCTTATATTTTTTTGCACGTCATGGGGTAATATTTGGAAGTGACATCCCCTTGTCGTAGACTCCCAACGCCAGCCACTCCCAACCGTTAGCTTCCTTAAGCAAAAAACCAACGCGGGTCGTGTCACCCTCTCTCCATGTGCGCGAAAGCACAGCCGAGTTCAAATAGTCACTCAATCTCTCAAACGCACTCGGGCGAACCACTCGCTGTGAAGCAAAGGTAGGACCCATAGCCAAGACTACTAGATCAGACGACTGCACTATCAAGGCCCTACCCTTCAGACCATCAACCAATTGTGAATAAGTAGGCGCCAAGGCGCAGGGCCGGAGCTGAAACCGTAGTGCCCTCAAGATCAAAGCCCCCGTGCATTGTAACATTAACGACAACCAACTTCGCCCTACCACCACAAGCCATGATGAAGCTCCGCACTTCGAACACCAGAGAGAGGTAAATACAAACCAACTTCTAACCAGGTCAATTCGCGATGGTGCAGAAAATGCGACTTAATCGTTCTGGACGGCAGACGTTCTTCGTTGCGTAACTCACATTCTCGCCTAGCAAGATGTCTGGCTTTGTACACCACCGCACTAGGCTCAAGCAAAGGTCTGGTGAACAGGGCCTCGTGATGGCTGGTTAATGCAGCAAGGTCACCCACGACAGCTCTTTCTACAAGCTCAAAACAAAGCTGATCCTCGTCACATATCTCACATAACAAAATCATCTATTTCCTGTGACAACTCGATATCCCTCTCTAACTCTGCTGCCTGCTGCCTACTCTTGAAATATTCAGGTCCAGGATCAACAAAGTTATCAAAATTATAGTATTCCAGGTCACAACTATCTAGAGAGCTATCAAATTTCTCAAATCTTGGCGACCACGCCTCTGCCTCATCTAAATTGTCATAATCACTACCACCAGGAGAACCCAATGAAACAACAAGGGCTGGAACACAAGTGGTTGGTTCAAGGAGAGGCGACGTTGGCAAGGCAACACTGCCAGGCCGCGCGCCATTGGCCGTGTTAGCCACAACAAGAATGTCGGCAGAGCTATAAACGACAGGGTTGGTTTCAACAACAGGAGGAGCAACAAAAACAACACCAACAAAACAAAGAGTGACAACAAGGTTAATTTCCACACTAGGATTAGTTTCAACAACAAGTTCCACACTAATATGAAGAAGCAGGCTCTCCCCTTCTCTACGAACTATACAAGACAAGTCATAAACAATAGCCATTCCCTGCAACCACACCCCAACGCGCAATGTGAGACGACAATATCTCAACATCAGGAGAAAATACGACAAGGCGAGGAGTCGCCATTGATAACACACATTAGCGAACCACTTAGGCAGCAAGATGTAGAGCAGATCCCGCGAGAAAGATCTAACTGACCCTGACAGCGCGGGCAAGATCCACCAGCGCCTATGGTACCCGGCTTTTCTCCACCATAAAACAAGCCTGAAGCATATACTCATTTTCCTTCAAGAAACAAGGTTTCACAACAAAGGGGTGAGTGGAAAGAGCAAGCAACGTGCAAGAGGAGGATCAAACACACGGATCTGACACAAGGCAGCTCTCATCCAAAGCTTGTACACCAAAAATCACATATACACTAACACCTGAGTCAGGGCGCCATCTTTATACAAAAGCCTTAGCTTTAGTGGCCAGCCGCATGGCGAGGCGTCACAAGCCAAAGCCCACGGCGCCGCCTTGTAGCCCTAGATATGATGAAGGGCCAGGATGTCGCCACCAGCCCAAAACTAACCCTAACCTAGATATCATTGTAACGGTTTAACGGCTTTATACGCCAAAATTTTATACTGTGGATGTGTATCGCCGTTTGGATGAAACGGTTCATTTCTAGGCTAAGCAAATATGGGGCTTTAGAGAGCCACCGCTGGTGTAATGTGCCGAAAGCAACCCATCCGACACATCATACTACTAAACAAGATTTGCTACTTGCAGATGAATTGGTTAGAGCAGAAGCAGTGGACAAAAAGTTTCAAAAAGAAGAGATGACATGTAATGATACTTCATACCACCAGCAAAGAGCTTATGGGAAAAGAGAAAGCATGAAACAAGAAAGAGAGACCCTCCTAGGGAATTCCAAAAAGGCCTTGATGTGAAATGCATCGCAATTCACTTGATCACCCCCCTAAAAGTGCGCAATTCAATTGAATTGCAAGGGCAATTCAATTGAACTAACCCTAATTTGCAATTCAATTGAATTGCTGACTACAATTCAATTGAATTGTAATCTATAATTTTAAACTTATTTCTGTATATAATATATGATATATATGTACATGTATATATTCAAATGATATTTATACACATATAAGAGTATAAGCTAAAAATACATGTTGCCCGTCTATTCTTGCTGGCCCTCTTTCTTGTGCCCTTGAGGAAATTGTGGAGTTGTGAAACCACCCTCAGCCTTAGCGAGAAAGGGAGAGCCAGAGACGGAGATAGATCAGCAGCTTCCTGTGATTCACTGGCAAAAGAAACATGGCTGGCTCCGAAAAAAACAGACAAAATCAAACCTGACAATTGATGAAAGGCTTCCCCTGCATCACCATGTAGTCCCCTAACACTAGTATCTGCCCAGGACAAAGAAAACAAAAATATGTTCATCTTGAGAATTATCAAAATTTCGATACCCTTACAAAGGTATCATGTTGAAGTTGGGATGTGTGTTCTATATAAGTTTAATATATCACGTTGATACTCTTACATTGGTATCATGTTTGGTATAGTACATAGCCATATATTGGCACCAACATCCACAAAGAGAGACAATCCGCTTTTACAAGGCTTCGTGACTTCCCCTCTCTCTCTCTCTCCCTCTCTCGCTCTCCCTTAGGCTTATCTTGGGCTCAAGCCTTACCACGGGCAAAGGATTGACAGACGGATAGCAAGAATAGACGGGCGGCATGTATTTTTAGCTTATACCTGTATATATATATGTATAATTTAAATATATACATATATACATTATATACATAAATAAGTTAAAAATTATAGATTACAATTCAATTGAATTGTAGTCAGCAATTCAAATGAATTGCGAGTTGACAATTCAATTGAATTGCCAATTCACAATTCAATTGAATCGTGTGCGGACAATTCAATTGAATTGCAAATTAGGGTTAGTTCAATTGAATTGCCCTTGCAATCAATTGAATTGTGCACTTTTAGGGGGTGATCAAGTGAATTGCGATGCATTTCACATCAAGGCCTTTTTGGAATTCCCTAACCCTCCACAAGAAACAACTATTGTTCAATGTATTGTCTAAGAGTCAATGCCTCATGCAGATCTACTGCTAATAGCTTTTCTGATCCTCGTAATGGAAGACGTCAGATTGGATATTTCGGAATAGACACAAGAATCTCCCACGGATCTCCAAGTAGTGAAAGAAGAAGAGAAGAGAAGAGAAGAGAAGTGTGCATAGGTAACTTACTGTCCCGCATACCTATCGACATATGAGCAACTACAACCGTTACATTTGTGGAAATCAAGTTCGAGTGTCTCGATGTGAATGATAGAAAGTGAATGGTGCAGAAGAAGGCGATTTGAATCTTCTACAAGGAACAATCTGCAATGTGGTGGGTGAGAATTACGATTCTGAGAATGGCGACTCTCTCTCAGTGTTTTAGTTTCTTAAAAAACTGAAGTAGGAATGGCAGCGTGCTCTGGCGCTCTCCAGGTATTCTCCCTGCCCAATGCCTTGCCTTTTTCTTTGAAGGAATGGGAAGGAGGCCTCACGACATGCAACATAATAAAGGGTCAGGGTGTGGAGCTGAAATGGGCATGCAGCTTGGCAATGGCGGGTCCGAGACCCATGCAAGTGAGAGCTATGACGACTACGCCTCCCGAGTCTCCAGTGAAAGCGAAAGGTCTAGACATGTTACTCTTTTGTGTCTTTTGGGTTTTCTAGACTTTGTGGTCGGAGCCATCCAGGTTCCATAGCGTCGTTGACCCAGTCAGCGGAAATTGCATCTATTTTGTCCAAGAAAATCATCTGGTAATGAAGTGTTGTCAGGTCTGGTATAGACAGTTCGTTGATTCCAGTGCTTTTGTAACTCCCAATCCCACACAGATGTCACATATTGCTGTGATTTACTGTGGTTGAGAGAGAAAATTTGTACCAGTCACACAGGACCACAAGGGCCCATGAGAGAGCTTACTTTAGGACAGCCCTATCCAATCATTTCTCAATAATATTCAGACTCTTTTGAGCTGCTAAAGATTTAGGCTGTAGTGCTGTTTGCACACAGGTCACGCAGTGAGCATAGAACAGCTCTGGCAAGAGTTCTTCTTGAATCCTTCACAGTGGTGGGAAAACAGGTTTCATAAGGTGAGGCTATCTTCATGTAGAGGGTGAAAGAATTGGTCTTGACTGAAGCAGCCATGATAATGCTATGTGGATTGATCTAATTGAGCGCAATTTCGCTCTTTTTGGTGAGACAGCAGCAATACTGCATATTTCTTGTTAAGAACATTATTCTTCCTTGTTACCAGGGCCTCAAAGTAGATTGGTCCCTGGTATCTGAAAGATGCTTGGAATTTGGTTGGGTGTAGGCTGGTCCATGCGGGGCTGTGGTTGAAGCAACGGCTGCTCAGCTGCCCACTGGTGCTTTTCACAGAAAAGTCCAAGATCTCCAGACTTCAGACATAAGGACACAAAGGAGGCCCTTTGGATTGAGGGTTGGTCAAATCCTCCTTGGGTGAAAGCAGAGCTAGCTGCCATGATACAGGGTGGAGCACAAACTTCTTATGGTGGAGATAATGGTAGACTTATAGACTCTGGTCGGACATGGGTAGGAGACAAATTTGAGTACCATGCTCAATCTGGCTGGCAAGCACCTTTAGAGCGAATCGACAAGAAATATTCTGGAATGAGCGGGGATGTGAGGACACTATGTAAGGAAGGACAATTCAAAGAGGCCCTGCACATGTTGAAGCAAGGAGATGTCCAGGGAGACTCCGATACTTATGTCTGTGTCTTGCAGGAATGCATCAACATGAAAGGCCTAGCAGAGGGAAAGCAGGTGCATGCACACATGATTAAAAGTGGATTCAAGCCAAACATCTTTCTCCTCAACACCCTTATCAACATGTATGCCAAATGTGGGAGCGTGGTGTATGCACGCAAAATGTTTGATGAAATACCTGAACGTGATATGTTTACGTGGAATATAATGATAGCAGGATATGCCAAGCAGGGGTCTGGTAGGGAAGCCTTCAAACTCTATGCGGAAATGAAACAGAAAGGAGTTCCGCCAAACAGGGTCACCTTCATTTGCATTCTTAATGCGTGTGCCAGCCTGGCCACCCTTGAAAAGGGCAAAGAGATCCATGCTGACATCATGAAATCTGGAATTGGATACCATAAATTTGGAGAATACCCTTGTGGACATGTATGCCAAGTGTAGGAGCATGAAGGATGCACGACAAGTGTTTGACAAAATGCCTAAACGAGATGTAGTGTCATGGAATGCGATGATCACAGGATATGCTCAGCAGGGGTCGGTAGGGGGAGGCTTTGGAGATCTATGAGCAAATGATACGGGAAGGGGTGACACCCAGCAAGGTCACATTCATATGTGTTCTCAATGCATGTTCCAGCCTGTCAGCTCTAGAAAAGGGCCAAGAGGTCCATGCTGACATTAGGAAAGCTGGAATTGTGTCCTATAGAAATTTGGAGACTGCCCTTGTTGACATGTATGCCAAATGCGGTAGCATGGAGGATGCACATCAAGTATTCAACAACATGGCTGAGCGAGATGTGGTCACATGGAGTGCAATGATTGCCGGATATGCTCAGCATGGGTGTGGGAGGGAGGCCTTGGAGATGTATGAGCAAATGATATGGGCAGGGGTGACACCTGACAAGGTCACATTCATTTCCGTTCTCAATGCTTGTGCCAGCCTAGCAGCTTGGGGAAAGGGCAAAGAGGTCCATGCTGACATTGTGAAAGCTGGAATTCCGCCATATATAAATTTGGAGAACACCCTTATTGATATGTATGCCAAATGCAGGAGCATGGAAGATGCACGCCATGTGTTCGTCAATATGGATAAACGAGATGTGGTGTCATGGAACACAATGATGGTTGGATACGCTCAGCATGGGTGTGGTAGGGAGGCTTTGGAGATGTATGAGCAAATGATACAGGAAGGGGTGACACCTGACAAGGTCACTTTCATTTGCGTTCTCACTGTGTGTGCCAGCCTGGCAGCACTGCAAAAGGGCATTGAGGTCCATGCTGATGTCATGAAAGCTGGACTTGCATCTATAAACTTGGAGAATACCCTTGTGGATATGTACGCCAAATGTGGGAGCATGAAGGAGGCACGTGAAGTGTTTGACAACATGGCTCAACGAGATGGAGTCTCGTGGAACATAATGATAGCCGGATATGCCCATTGGTTTGGTAGGGAAGCCCTCCAACTATTTGAACAAATGCAACAGGAGGGCTTCAAACCAGATGGGATTACATTTATATCTCTTCTCTCGGCATGTAGCCATCTGGGCTTTGTAGATGATGGCCTTCAGTACTTCGATTCCATGAGTGCAGATCACGGCCTCACTTCTACCGTTGAGCATTTTGCCTGCATAGTGGACCTTCTTGGCCGTGCAGGGCAATTGAACAAGGCAGAAGACTTCATTAAGAAAATGCCAATTGAGCCAGGTGCTTCGGTGTGGGGGGCCTTGCTTGGTGCATGCAGAATTCATCGCAATGTGGAGGTAGCAGAACGTGCAGCAAAATCCCTTCTGAAATGGGATCCACAGCAGGCTTCCACTTATGTGCTTCTATCAAACATTTATGCTGCGGCTGGGAGGTGGGATGATAAAGCAAAGGTGAGAAAAATGATGGAGGACAGAGGTGTCAAAAAGGAGCCTGGGCACAGCTGCATTGAGGTTGACAATCAGGTACATACATTCGTTGTCGAAGACAAACTGCATCCACACATTGATGAAATCCACGCTGAGCTAAACAGATTGTCTGGACTAATGAAGGAGGCTGGGTATGTGCCTGACACCCAGTTTGTATTGCATGATGTCGAGGAGGAGCAAAAGGAGACTTCTCTTTTCCACCACAGTGAGAAGCTGGCCATTGCTTTTGGACTCATCAGAACACCACCTGGGACACCCATCCGCATCATCAAGAACCTCCGCGTGTGTGGTGACTGCCACACCGCCAGCAAGTTCATCTCAAAGATTTTTAGGCGAGAAGTTGTTGTACGGGATGCCAACCGCTTTCACCACTTCCAAGATGGGGTTTGCTCTTGTGGAGATTACTGGTGAATGAGCTAGAAGACAAATTGCATCCACAAATTGGGGAAATCAATGTTGAGCTCAAGAGATTGTCTGGCACTTGTGGCCAATCAGAGGGGTGAGTGGAAGTACTGCATTCACAGGCAAAGGCTAGTGCCTGGTTATCCCCTAAGAATGCTGACTCAAGATCTTTCGTTGTTAGTTGGGTCTTTTTCAAAATCATGTTGGGGTTCATCAACCTGTTTCTTCCTTTCTTAAAACTTGAGCAGGTTTGTTCTCTATTGTTTAATCAATCAATCAGCTTGTTAGGTCTCAGAAGAAATTATACTGGGACAAGTTATACAGTGAAATAAACTCAAACCACCATGGTGGTAATGACAAGAAATTCTGGTTGGCCCTTCAACGTTTGTACAAGCCGAAAAACGGTCAGCAAGTACAAGCGCTGAAGACTACTAAAGGTGCAGTGGTGACTTCATCGGTTGACATTGTCAAAACCTTTGAAACTCACTACAGTATCCTTGGCAGAACTTCTAGGTCTAACAGTGAGGGGTCTTCTGCTGAATGGGGGACGCAGTTGGAAAAACTGTTCCTATGAAACAGCCCTGATGAACTGGAGTATATTTCAATGGCTTATAATGCTCCCATTAGTTCTTCTGAGATTGTGGAAGCAATTGAACATTTAAATGGATATAAAGCTGGTGGACCTGATGTTATTGTCAACGAGCTTATCAAGCACGGTGGCGATCCCATGATAGAGGCCCTAGTTCTCCTCTTTAACCTTATCTGGAAGACTGAAATGATCCCCTTTCGCTGGCGACAGGGGGTCATTGTCAATCTATACAAGAAGGGTGACAGAGAAGAACCGGGAACTACCGTGGCATCACTCCTCAATGCTGTTGGCAGACATTCTGCAGAGTTCTAAGTACTCGTCTCGAGGTTGATCTGGAGTCTAGAGGTTGTTTCCACGAAGGCCAAGCTGCTTTCGCGCGAAACAGGGGCTGTGTGGATCATATCTTCACTCTAAGCCAGATTATCCAGGGAAGGAAAAAGAAGGGAAACCCACTTATGTCTTTTTCCTGGATGTCAAAAAGGCTTATGACACAGTGTGGAGAGATGGCCTATGGTTCCGCCTCTGGTCTTGTGGGATCAAGGGAAAGATGTGGAGAGTTGTCCACAACTTGTATGCTCACACACAAAAGCTGTGTCACTGTTAACGGACAGAAGTCCAACTTCTTTGACATAGACCAAGGTGTAGCTCAAGGATGTACTCTCTCCCCTCTGCTCTTCAATGTTTTCATCATCAACTCCTCGAGGATGTGGAAAGTGAGGGATTTGGGTTAAGGGTGGGTGATAACCATACCAGCCCTTATGTTTGCGGATGACTTCGAAGGCATAGGGGAGACTCCAACCAATCTCCAGGAGTTGATTGATTGCGCGAAGAGATACTTTGATCTTTGGGGGCTAGAGGCTAATGTCAGCAAATGTGCAGTGGTAGCATTCAACGACAGAGGAGAGGAGGAAGTGATCTTAAGTGGCAGTGGGGTAGCAGAGATCCCGGTCCTCCCTTCCTACACTTACCTGGGCGTTGAGTTCTCCTCCAATTGTAATTGGGATGCACATATCCGGAAAGTTGTTCAAACTGGCAAGGGCAAAGCTCTGGGGCTCACTAAATTTTTCCACTGCAGAGGGGTCACTCTGAGGTTAAGAAAACCATGCTTTGTCGCGTTATTAGACCTGCCTTGGAGTACGGATCTGCTATAATGGTTGATAACTCCAACCAGGCTAAGTCTCTAGAATCCATTCAAGTGGGGGTGCTTAAGGAGTGTATGTCAGCATGCTCCAAAACAGCCAATGTGGCTGTTCGGGGTGAGTTTGGCATTCCGTCCTTAAAGCTCCCGACGAGATGAATTCAAGGTCAGATGGTGGGGTCAGCTGCAACATATGCCCAACACCAGATATCCTAAGTTAATCGACTCTATATCTTGGAAACAGGACCGCCCTGTCAAACAGGCTAAGTCCTGGCAGAAGAGAGTAGAAGAGATCCTCAAGGACCTGGACCTGGATCCGCAAGTCTTGACCCTGCTGGATAAATCTGACTTAGAGGCTGTAGTGTCCTCAGCCATGTCTGTTTGCCATGAGATTGTCTGATGAAAATGAAGTTAGGCAGAAAACTTCCCTGAACTTGTTTCCAGTCTGTGACATGGGGAGGACATCTTGGATGACCTCAGGGTCTACCCACTCTCGGCACTAGACTGAAATTTAAACCCAGGGCAGGAAGCCTACCTTTGAACAGCAAACAGAAGCAGAGAGGAAAGGGAGAGTGCAATTGCCCGTTGTGTGGGCAATCTGAAGACAGTATTCATTTTCTGATACACTGTCCGGGGTTCTCTCACCAAAGAGACGCTCTCTTCAAATCTATTAAGGGAATTGTGCCTGTACCCCTGTTTACCAACTTTGAAAGTCTCGAGGCTGAGCCAAAAGCCCAGGCCCTCCTGAGGCCTAGTTTTTGGGCAAATCACACACAGCAGATTGATGCTTGTGTGAAGGGATTTCTAGAGGATATCTGGAAAACCCGGATTAATTCTTTATATGGAGGTACGTCTTACTACCAACGTTCAGCCCCTGACAGTGGTAGGTTCTGTCCCTTTTGTTCCCGGGGTCAATGGCCACAAGGCTACGGCAAACAACGTCTTATGAGTACAATCTATTGTTTAACAAGGGATATGTACTTCTACAAACAGGAACTCCTCCTTGAATAAAATATGTATTCAAATGTTCTCCAAAGCTGAATGTATCTTTCACTGAAAAACTCAAAAGTTTTTCCTTGAATTCACTGGTGACCATACTTAATTCTGACATGCGTAGCTCAAGAAGAGAGCTCTTCAACAATGCAAATCATGTCTGCTTTGCTCTCTGGTTACAAAAGAATTACAGGTTGTCACAAACCCACTGGCACTTGTGATACAACACACATTCTGTTGTGCATGTTGTCCCTTTCACTAATACCCACAAAAACAAACACAGTCGTGGAAGGATTAAAAAACATTTGCATCCCATACAATAGCTGCTCCTAACAATCTTTGGTGGTACTGTTGTCACCACACCCCAAATGCTCTTGATGACATGGACAGGCGTCCCAGGGGGTATACCGATGAGCCCAAAAGAAAAGGCCAGCTTCTCACTATGTTGGAAGCAAGAAAACTCCTTTCTGCTCCTCCTCCACATCATGCAATAAGGAGTGTGTGTCAGGCACATAGCCGGCCTCCTTTGACCACCCTGACAATCTCTTTAGATCAATATGAATTCCTTGATTTGTGGGTGCGTACGTGTGTGCTTCTCTCCCAAGTATGCACGTTGAAAGTGTCACCAAGCCCCTACCGCTTCCACCACGTACTTATTCTATGAACTTCCAAAGTACACAATGGCCAATTGGCCCTGACATGCAGTCGCCATTTTTCTACGGCCTGCAATCAGCTGTGTGGGGCCGCATGCAGGAGCCATTTACATCAGGACATATACTCTCTAATTGTCCCCTTCCCTTGTTTGATTTTAATTTTAAAGGATCGGGGTAGATATTAGCATGTCAATACTTCCTGATTTCCTGATTGGCATGACTAAGTACAGCCCACACAATTAATGTTGTGGGCCAATAAAGGTATTGACGATGTAAGAACATGAGCTGACCGGATTTTCTCCACGTGATGCGAAGTCGCCAACAAAATCCCCTCACAGATGGGGTTCCATTGTAAGACCTGTAAGTCTACACTGATATGTTCCCCGGGCTTATCCAATGGGCTACCCTTCTGAGTGAGAATGGTCATCCAGCATTTACTGCTTCCAGCCCCACCCACTTGTTGAGTGTAGTCTTTAAGGTATGACTGGTGTGGAGGACTCTGACATCAAGGCTGCTGGGTGCAATCCACTGAGAGAGACATCAGTGCCACCTAGACGCCATGTCATTCCTAACTTTCCTGGTCTCGGCTGCTAGCTTTAAAGCCAATATGACCAAGAAAATGCCCTTGACCAATAGGATCCATGCATTTTGAGTCTTGGAGAGTCGTCTAAAGTGGCCCTCCATTATTATGTGGCTCCCCAAAATATGTAGAGCAGTTTCATTCGGCGCTGATTCTAGATGGTCCAGGAGTTATTGTGGTTTAGGAGTTAAAAGAGGGGGCCAATGTAGGAAGGCCACCTGTATTAATTAATGAAATGACGGGTCCAAAAATTAAGGATTGATTTTCTAGCGTGGGCTTTCTAGATAGTTCTAGTTCTAGCTGACTTTCCAGTTTCTAGATACTTCAAGATACCGGTTTGAGAGCCAGAGCCAGCATGAGTAGTTGTTTTCTATGTTGGGGGTCGGGCCAGGTAAGGTAGTGGTATCTTGAAGTGTGCTTTCAAGCAGTGTGCAACTTCTCAGAGGGTGTAGTGTCACAAAAATTATATGAGCAGAATAGCAAATGAAGCAACAATCATTTGTGCAAAGCACATAATTTTCCAATCACGGATGTATTATATATGAATTATCAAAATCAAAGTGCATATTATCCCACTACTGCTCAGTAGGTCCATCCTATAATGCCATATAATCCTCCTTGATATGTGCTTTAAGTTGCCCTGAGTGCACAAGATGGCACCTACACTGTCCCAAAAATTAACAAAACTAGCCATGTGCGGGCCCAAAAGTAACGGTCTCCCAACGCGGGATTGGGCACATCTACTTATGGAAGGACCCATAACTTTCCTTTGGAGGGACGACGACCCGTGCAAAATCTGACCATATACAACTCCCTTAAGTATGCCCTGAGTTGACCTACAACTCCTCTTATATGGCCATATGAGAACCCTAAACTAGCCGACCCCGTGGACACAGCTAGAAGACTCCACAGCTCCCTCATTTCCCATTCTTCCGCCATCCTTGGCAACGGAAGCATGATAAAAATGTGTGCATTGTAACCTATATAACAGGTGCACCATGCATCCCAGTTGCATTGGCTGTTGTATTAATTGGCCATTGTCCCAAAACACTTGCCTCCACTTTCAAAAACAAATTAGGAATTTGAAATAAGAAGCAATAGGCTGCTATGTAATTAGCTTCACTAATGCACCATTAAATAAGCCCCTTGTACTCCAAAACATCTCTAATCCAAAGCAATAATTAACCTTGAATCGCCTCCTTTACAAAAGTGCACACTACTAGGATGAAAAAGGGCGACTTCATTCATCAAAAATAGGGGACATAATAAGGTCGCGCACGCTTCTAGATGCCACTACCTTATGGCAGGTAGGATCAAAGTGGTTGCAAGAGGGAAAGACAAGGTGGTGAAGGGTGCAGAGAAATTCATAGAGGCAAGTGTTACTATCGGCGTGGGTGGAGCAGATATCGAAGTCACATCAGGTCTTTTATTCCACTTGTTCACAGATTTAGTGACACTCACCATGCATTTTAGTGACCGGTGGCTTCCTGTATAGCAACCTGCAGTAGGTGTCTCGGTTCTCATTTCGGCAACTCTTGTGTTACTCACTTTTCAAACTTTCAATACTTTATTAATAACTCTTGTGTTACTCACTTTTCAAACTTTCAATACTTTATTAATAAAGTTTGACGCCCGACCATCCAACAATTAAGAAATCATATTGACCTTGAGATTTCCTTTAATACATAGTCAATACAACCACCAACTCCACCACCCTCATCAACAACTGCGGTAGGCTTCCCAGTCTGAAATCAAGTCTAAGTTAGGTGTTGTACACCACAACATGGCAGAGAGAGGAAAAGAAACATTTTGGGAGGTCCCATGAACAGGATGGAGACGGGTCCGGATGAAACTATGGATATTTTGTACATCTGGTTTTAAAAGTCATGGGCTACAAAGTCTACTCACTGGCTTACTGCGGTGATTTTCTGCGGTTCCTTATCCGCGTGATCAGCAACGATCTTCATGGGGTCTGACGGTCAACACATCGGATCTGCGGGGGTATATCCATCCAACGCGCTCTGCTGTATAAATTGGAAGAACCATCGTGATCTTCCACACCGACAAGACAAGCTCTCTGGTTCACTCCAACCGAACGTGCAAGTGTAGTGATCAACGTGGGTGAGCTGCCAGCAGCCTTATGAGCCTTATTACAGTTTCGATTGAAACCATCATTGTTAGTAGAGGATTCATCAACCTGCAAACATGTACAAAAACGTCAAGGATTCAAGCTTAGTCATTGTTGTTGAGCTCACGTCGTCTTGATCAATCTGTGCTAGGTGATCGAGTTATCTGAAACGCCATAGCTTATCTCGAAATGTAGTCAAATGGCCGCTGAATGTAGTCTCATGACCTTCAATCTATACTACCACTTAGTTCTCACTTGCATTCGAAAAGTGTTACAACACTGACAGGAGTTGAAAGACCTTTAGTTAATGCATACACGAAACTTGCATGATTCTGAGATTCTCTTTGATAGTGTACATACTTCACGAGTTCAATGTTGCTCAATGTGGCCATGTGGCCAACTCAATCTCTGCTTTGTTTCTCTCTTGTTTTTGACATGGTATCCCTAACAGAAAATCAAATGCGTTGTGCAGTTTTTTGACCAAGTTCTCAATCCCAGCAACTCCAGCAGCCGCATCCAACGCCATCCTTCATTAACATGGCATCCGGAAGCATGCTCTCAGGGCTGCAACTGCTCTTTGCATTCCTCACGATCCTTTTACTTGCAAGCGAACGAGTAAACGCGGACGCAGTATGCCATGTCAGTGGAGGCAGTCCTAGTGCCGCCGATGCGAACAGCTGCGTGAACTATCTGATCGCTAAAGGTAACACTGACTGCTGTCAAGATAACTGCGGTGGTACATGCACCAATATGTGCTCTGCTGGAACAGCGGCCACCGACATATGTGGTGACTGCGGGCAATGCGTCCCATGCCAACAAGCCCGGAACTATTTAGCTGCCATCATCGAACAATGTCAACAGAATGGCCTTGTGGGAGGCTACATTTATGGCTTCACTAATCCTACAGTGAACGTTAACGTCTATCACACTTGAGGCATGGTTTTCACGCCAGATCACTATCTAGACCAAAGCTGCAGGCCTGCATGCAGGGCTGACTATAAAGTACATATGTTTATCGTTAAAAGAGAAGGCATGGGCTGCAGTAGCTAGCGTAAATAACTCGAGCCTGATGATGCAGGCCTGTGTTCTATTTTAGTCCTTCTGCAGTTTGAACTGACAAGCTCCAAATATTATACTGTTCATCAACTACGTGTACCTTTACAAGTAACGTCATTTCTGTTTGGCCATTTCTCCGCCTCACGTTTGATAATATCACGGGCATACTTGTTTGTGGGACCCCATGTTTTTTTCACCTTGGGGGCAAACTAACCTGAGTACAGTTAAGGTCTTCGACTCTCCATACAAGAGAGAGGAACACCTTGGGCTAATCACGCCTGTAAGGTGATCTTGTCGATAAGGATCAGAGCTTAGTTGTTCACTTTCTATAAGTTTCCTAGATGATGACATCTCACAGTCTCTGAGCTCTCAGCCGAGGTTCATGTAATATTATCCAGGGGTGAATGCCTATATTGGAACCATTCTAGAAAGAAATGTGTGTTATCCTGGAACCGAGCTTCTGTGTTTACAAGGGCACAAGAGCTTGAATTAAGTACTGGCCATCTTGCAAAACGTTGCTGCAAACTGCAAACACCACAAAACCTGGGAGGATTACTTAGTTTCCTTATTGCCACTTGAGATAAGTTGCGACCATCATGAACATCGTATGCTTGCAAATCTGCTTACCCACTATGGACTTTCGAAGGATGGTTGTTAGAAGAAAGAAAAAATGGGTGAAATTTTGGAGCAATCTATCAAAGCTCTCCCAGGGGATTTCTTCTTTCTGGGACGCATTTGATTTTAGGTTCTCAGCATTCAAATGATCCGCTGGGTTTCTCATCCTTTACCTTCTCAAACTCTACTGGCACCTGCATTATGAGCTCCATTGGGGTCGACATAGATATGTGCCTCTTATAAAAGCGATTCATACTCTCGGAATGAACTCAATATCCTTCCTCCCTGTGCTGAGATGGGCATGCGCGTTTGAATTGCTGTGCTGTTCTTCGCTAGTGGCACCTGATGGACAGAGCGCACTGTCAACAGGGGGTCAACAGCTCGCTTACACGGGCAGTTCGAATCTGATAAACCTTTAAAAGTGACACAATGTACTAACCAAACTGGCGGTTGTTGTCGTAAGAGCCAAGTGTAGGGCTTCAGCCTTCAACGGCAGTGATGATTCCTTGACTTCAATGACTGCGTCCAATTTTGTCCTCGGATCAGTCATGAGGATATGAAGCAGTCCACGTAAGTTCTGTTCCGACTGTCCAACATCTCGATGCCAAGGTGTCCGTGCTACTACGCCATGGCGCGTGCAATCACAGCCTCTGTACTTCTGTTCAGGAATTAGCGCGAGATTAAGAAGAGTCATGTTGCTGCGAGTCTTATTGGCAACTGCAGTGCAACGGAGTCATGCCTCGGCAGTCTTGCAGTCATTGTAAAGAGAACGTAACAGATCGACTTTGCGGTCAATCGGCTGCATCCGCCGAGCCTCCGCCCTTGCGCTGTGGACTACACTACTCATCGTGGGTTGGGACTCACTCGATCAGAGAAAGACATACTCGTCCCCGTCAATGAACGTAAACGGACCTACAATCCAGTGTCAACCTGCAGGAGGTTACGGAAATTTTCTTGTTGAGAGATGGACTGAACAGTGCCGAGTGCAAATCTGTCCCTGGCCGTTTTCTTCAGGGTATCAACGTATCAACATTGTCGCTCTCCTAAATCGTAAACCTTAGGAGCTTATGCAACAAGTTCCGTCCGGAGTTGCTGTTTCTTCCTCGACCGATGGTGTGTTGGCGGAATCCACGAGCTTTTCCAGTTAAGTCTAGAATGGTAGGATGATTGTTTGTAGTGCATTGTGTTGGTTTATTTGTTTGTCTCTTAGTCGTAACTCTTGACCAGTCCACGCGATCTCCAAACGCTCAGGGTGGCGTTTTATCATCCTTGGAATTATGCAAGAGGCTAGATGAAGAGAGAAAGAACAATTGAGAGGGAGCTGAAAGAGGACAAAAGAGTGGAGACCAACATCTTTAGATATCTTGGCCACTGACAGGAAGACTAGGATCGATGCAGAAAGAACAAGATTATCAATCCTCGACATGCTTTGAAACTTGGTGTGGAGGGGCAGATCAAGGCTACAGTATTGTGTTGCCAGAAAAATTGAGCACTAGAAAGTGGAATGTATACAGGTATGTGTGTACCAAAGGCAGCTTGGAGGAATGTACATAATGCATGGCACGTGTAGAAGCCAGATCACTTGCAGGTATTGTGTTATGTGGAGAAGCTTGTTAGCGCGCGGATGTAAAACATTAGACCGATGCACTTGTTGGTCTGGATGTCCAAAGACATTTTTATAAGATGTTTATATTCAAAGAAAACTTGTGCTGTCTCTTACCCCTTTGATAGAAGCCTTTCGCCACACCATACTAGTGTCCAAAGAGAATCTTGAACATTCGCTTTCTAACTTGTCCTCAAATTGAGAAGTCCTGCCATGATAGCAAAGCCATCTACCAAGTGATTTCTGAGGTTGTCTATACAGAAGCCTTGGAAACCTAGTGAGATCAAACTCAATGCACCTACGTGTCTGCCGGGCTAAGATGGTCGGTCATGCTACTCCCTACTGCCCTGGCCATGAGGTTGTAGTGAGCAAGTGAGGAGCAAGCATTGCTCCCTGTGTCAAGAAATGCAAGAATGTCACACAGGCAGATCACACAACAGTGTAAATAACACCAACAATTTGAGGCCAGCAGAAAGCTTAGCTGTCTTAGTACCTAACTTGAATATGTCGTTTTTTTCTGTATACCAGGATCCAATGGAAGCTGCAAGCATAATCAAAGAAAACTTGCCAAAGCTTCCAGTACTACTAAAGTCAGCTTTGGTAGTACCACAGGTAATTGATACAATCTGAAAACGGATTTAGCTATAATTGGCTGAATAGTAAGTTGCCGAAGAACTAGACATACACTTACAGCTAAGTGCCCCAGTCCCCCATCTTCCAGCATCCCCCACATAATTTAGCTTTTCCAGACTTTGTTTGTAACATTTGGTCAAGGTAAATTCGTACTTCGCAATTTGTCTGTGCTCAATATGCCAAGGATGTACTCTCATTAAATGTGGGGTGGGTGCAGATGCTGTGGTAGGGCGAGTTGCCGCAGGATATGGCATGACAGAAACTTCATGTCTGGTTTGTGGCACCGATGAAAGAGACAACCTGTTTGGCCATGCTGGGTCCCCGAACCCTGGCTGCAGTAAGAATTTCTCCTAGACTTCGGGTAGACTTCCATGCTGATTGTTTTCAAGTGGAAAAGCTTAACTTTATCCTAATTCTTAACATGTATCCAAGTATCTTGTAATCTATTTACTTTTAGAAACTGTGCTGAGGTCTGAGTACTATACTACTTCATGGATAACCGAATCGGCTCTGTGCTCATGTTCGTGAGTATCTGGAGACTCGACTGTTAATGGGAGGTTTTCAAGGAATGTATCACATACACAAGTAGATGATGTTAAACATGGAGTGGGTGCTCTACCTTACTGTAAAAGCAGCTCACATGCCCAGCTTGACTTGGAAAGCCAACTAAGAGCATCACTGGTGCTGACTTTTCCACTGCCTTCCGCCTTCTATATATGCGTAATGATCACCTCAGCAAGAATTTACCTTCAAGCCCTCTTAACTTTTGGGACAGCTTATTTCTTGCAGAATTGAGAGAACCGGTATGTTGCAACAGTCTAGTTTTCTTTTTCACACAATAAATTATGCATGAGATGGGGTCTTGATGTGCTGGACACCACCTGCCGCATCCTTCCTTTCCTTGGAGAATTACATATCAAAAAACCATGGGGTTGGGGTCCCATTGGATGGGGGACCAACCCAATCAGATCTCCTCTATGCTGATGATGTTGCCCTTTTGGCACAATCCCCGGTCTTTCTGCAACGCCATCTCCAAAATTTTGGAACAGTTCTGCAAAGACTATGGGTTGCAGGTCAATCTTAGCAAGACCAAGATCATGGTCTTCAATGGCCAGGCTGATCGTAGATTCATCTTCAACCAGCAGGAAATTGAGATTGTGAAATCATACCGGTACCTAGGTCTGGTTATCCACTCCCCCAGGTTTCACTTTGCAGCCACTGCCTTGGACAGGTTGACTAAAGGTAAGGGCGCCTCCGTCTTCAGGCCAAATGCCGCAAATACATCTGCGGCATCCCCCGACCAAAAAGTGGCTGTTTGACATCGTCGTCAGCCCTGCTACCATCTATGGTTGTGAGTTCTGGGCACCTGGTGTCCCTGTCTCCTGGTGGGAAAAGAATTTGGAACCACTACAGTCATCTTTTCTCCAAGCAATGCTTGGCGCCAGGAGCACAACTCCATCTCAGATCCTAGGTGCAGAGTTCGCATGTGTACCATTGCAATCCGAGGCCCTCTTCAGGCTTACAATCTTTCTCCATAGATTGCAGGCCCTTCCACCCAAAGGGCTAGTGGCAAGGGCCCTCACAACATCTATGAGGCTCAAAGCTGCAGGTTTCAGGAACTCCTGGTATGCTCGAGTGGACAGTTTATTTCAACGTAACGGACTTTCTACTGCTTTCCTATTACCAATGAACCCAGATGAGGTGGACATCACATCCAGACATGACCGCAACAGACTCATTCGGAGAGAGCTTATGGAATTACATGTCAAGAGAACTTGGATGCTACCCAATCTCACGACAAAGCTCCACTTCTATCGAGAGACATTCTTGGTGCTCCGCGATGATAGAATCTTGAGACCAAATTACCTTTCAGCACCCTTATCTCCTTCCCTCTTGAGGGCATTGGGGCGGTTCCGGGTGGGTTCCCACAACCTACGGATAGAGACTGGCAGATGGGAAAACCTGCAACGGGAGGACCGCCTATGTCCAGCTTGCATAGGGCGCAGCAAGGAAATTGAAACTGAAGAACACTTCTTCTTCTACTGCCCTCTATACTACGAGATCCGTGGGAGATTTCACTGTTTATTCAGTGGAACCCAAACTCTCACTGATGTCTTTCACTATGAGGATCAAAAATGCGTGGCAGCCTACCTACACGAGGCCTTCACCCTTAGACAATCGCTAGAACATTAATTGGTTTTTCTGGATTGTTCCTCTCTCTCTCTCATGTTTTCTTCCATTTTGTCCCATAAGCTCTACGAGCTTTCCGCGGACGGTATAAAGCACCGTTTCATTTCATTTGCTCATCTTTACTGCTGTCCATCTTGGTCTCCTTTCCTTGTACAAGTAAACGTGTAGCCAGACAATCCTGGGGTCCCCTACTAGCAGGGGACCCCAGCTTTAACCTTGATATTTCCCATGGTTCCACACCTCCTGCTGAAGCTCCAGCATGTAACTTATTCCTTAGTCTTATTCATATGTTCATTGCAGCTGCTATAGACCAGGGGATTTGTTTCAGAAGGTATTTGTCCAGCCAGGAGCTAGTGTACATTGATATGTTTACAATTCATTTGTGCACGGAAAGAGCTCAGTGGGTCCGGTGTGGGAGCCAGCGGTACAGCCGAGCAGTATGCTGCGGATGTAAAAGAGCTTCACAGATTGATTGACACCCTCTATTTAGGAGCCAATCAAAAGCCTCTGGTAATTTCCCCCCTTGGGTTTTCCAGTGTCCAGTCGCACAGTGATTTCCTCAATGCCACGGGACCCGGTGTTGTTGATGCCCTTACATGCCGTATCTGCAATCTTGGACCAGACTCGAAGAGCCCTGCTGTCTTTTTACCGGATGGAAAGGTTTTGTCAAGCTTTTGGCCTTTGGCAAATTCTGCAGGGAGTGTAGAGCTTATCATTTTTGGTGTGGCTGGCTTTTTGGTAGTGCAGTAAGAAAGTGACCCCTTTGTCAAATATGAAGAGAAGGTATGTCAAAGAAAATGCTGTATCCTAGCTATGTCTAGTAAATCAGATATACCGAAGTATTGGATGATTAT
Organism: Takakia lepidozioides; assembly: GCA_030704615.1. Lineage (NCBI taxonomy): Eukaryota > Viridiplantae > Streptophyta > Takakiopsida > Takakiales > Takakiaceae > Takakia > Takakia lepidozioides. The sequence continues at coordinate 64,842,044 of CM060732.1, read as the reverse complement.
CACCCTACAGGTGACTCTTTCGATCTATAGCGAGGCCCTGACATGTTTATTCAAAGCACAGCAGCTGCCAAACTACTTTACCAAGGACATTGAATGTCTCTCCCGCAGAACCGGAACCTTATCTAGTGAGCTGAACATGTCTGTGGGCATGATCTCAGCTCTCAATTTCGGCATCCTTGTTGGGGTACAATGTTTCAAGCATGCCAATTTGCAATGAGGCACCCCAAAGTTTGCGATTTCCTTTTATCTGTAACTCACGTGTACAACACTAAATTTCCGGATGTCCATGTGGCAATGATGTGCACTGTTGCTATTTTTGAGACCACGGTGAGCATTTGACCTGGTGGAGAGAACGTTCGATCCAACAGACTTGAACAACCAAGTAAAAGCAGTTCAGAGTATGGTACAAGATTATGCCCCGGGGCGGAAGCTTGGATTGATGAAGCAGCTGGAGCTCATAACAGTGGCCATCACCTTGTAACAGATGTATATAAATATGTTTCTGAACACAGAAAACGGAAAATATGTTTGTGTGTTTTGGGGGGGAGGGTTTTGGGGGTGTGCTACTCTTCCTCCGAGGAGCCATATGAATTGGTACACGCACATTTTTCAGTGGAAAGACATAAGTACTGCGGACAGGGCATTGGTGACCTTTGGTTAGAGGCAAGTGGTCGTTTCCCCACCTACAGCACCAAAACCTTGAGGTGGACAACTGCAGTTCTGCGCTTTTGTCTCCAGAGGGCTGCATCTGGTATCTCCATGCAACAGGTGTAATATTGGTGGAGGGATTTCTTCTCCCCGCCGAGTGGGAAGGACACCCTCAATACTCTTCTAAACAGAGCAAGGGCTTCATTGAAATCCGTGAGTAGCTTGTTACAGAATGCTGCCTTGGATTACTGATTTGCTACCTCTATGCCATCTCCCAGACACGACACATTTCACCGAGCAAAGTGAGAGATAGTATTCTCTAGGTTTTCTGGAGGAGTATTTTGCCACCAGTGACAAACAGAGGAGGGAGATGGAGGAGGAGAACAAACCTTGCAAGAAAAGTGCGCAAGATTGGGAGAGAAAAATTGCAGATCAAACGAGCAGAAGAAGAGGTAGAAGAGATCACCCGGAGACTGGAATTTCAAGTGAGAGCTATGGAGACAAATTTTGGCTGTAAGAATTACACAACGAGAGCCTCATGAAGCACAAATTCTGGCAGCACATGCCAGAGAAAGGGCTGACGTGGGGGACCATATTTTCCATCTTGCCTATAACGGCCATCTGATGCATACATGGTCGAGCTGGACGAGGCATGCCAAAAGGTGGCACAAGCTATGGCCCTGAGGCTCTCTATTCCAAATGATCCAACCCACGTGTTTTGGTCCTCTATGTCCATAGATTATCCTACTTGGTCTTATGCGTGTACTTGGAGGCGGGGAGAACTGGAAGGGCAGCTGGCAAGAGAGAGGGCCGGCCAGAATTGAAGTGTAAAAGATAATCACAGACACAACATGCAGCAGCCGAAGTCCCAAGCTTAACTTCCAATAAATCACCCAGTGCCTTGTGGATTGAGGAAAGAAATTGTACACACCCATACACAATGCTGAGGCTCAATAAAGCATGGCCAATGTAACAGCTTCTACATTGCTAACAGCTGCGCAGTGAACGGATAAGAAAGATTTAGCCTCAAAGTCACAACTTTGCTCTCAATAACTGAAACGTACACATGCTCACTGATCAACTCATGAGCTAGAAACACAACATCAAAGTTTGGTATACATGTACAGTACATGACATCGATCTAACATACCAAATAAACTAGCACAGTTCATTATATGCTATGGAAGAGCTGGCAGTTTGAGTATGTCTTTTGGGGATATTATAACCCCTAGCTTCCAATATAACTTTCAGACGATCCAATAGTTGAGCATAGCTTGGATGCCTCTTGCTAGCCGGCTTGCAAACGTCAAGGTGATCTGCATCTTCAACCTTGTAGTAGTTACCTCTTGCCAGCTGCATAGCTGAGGCGTCTTCCACAACCATAAACTGTTTACATGGCATTGCACAAGCATCAGCCCAGACTAGATGCAAAACTTTTCAGATATCCAAGAACTATCTTTTTCCATGGATCCTGCGCTTAGGAGTTTCACACAACATGCTTCACCAGTGTTGTTTAGCCAAGTAAATCTCTTCTGAACTGGGGGGTAAAAGGAAATCACTGACCTGTCAAGGAGTAGTTTAGCAAGACTTGGTTAGGGACTAAGCAAGGCAGGAAATTGTATGGGATAAAAGCTGAATCTTGAGACTAATGACAAGGTGAGCACTCAAAATGGCAATGACCAAGGGTAGGCCTTTGGAGAGCAAGCAGTGAACGCAAAGGGGTATTCTCAGAGCCAAGGGGGTTCAGTACTCGGGGAGTACTTAATGTGAGTCTCTGGGAGGCAGGAGTCACAGGCCTAAGCAAGACTGAGAGCATAGCATGCTAGGTGAACTAGAGTATACCTTGGCAAGAGCAAGAAGAGGATTCAAAGTTGGACCCATGGCTAAGTTTCTCATGTACATTTCAAGTCTGGTTTTACTATGTTAAGACTGAACTATGACATGACCTATTGATTCCCTCAGTACAATTTCATCTGTAGACTGTCACTCTGCAAATGTAAGACTTACCCCCTTTGTGAGCTTTCCTTCTCCAAACGCATAAATGTTAATGGTGCTAGGAACACAAGTTGTGAATTCCACAGAGAGCGTCGCCATATCTCGCTGGAACGGCACAAGGTTGCTCAAGATACCAGCCAATGGTTTCCCAACGACCACAAATTTCTTGGACATACGTGCATAGGTTGCAAGTTCGGAGCCACTATGTGGTACACTGTAAAACACCACACCTTGCAGGTTTTCCAGAAAGGTTTTACATTGTGTGATGCTCGCTTGCTCAGAAATCGATTTGTTCTCTGGAAATGGTTGATAAGCGATCTTTGCTGCCTCAATCACCAAGCTTTTAATTACAAGTCCTCCAAAGCTATGACCAATCAGCACAATTGTGGTTTTTTTGCCAAAACCCCAGCTTGGGCTGCACACATTGATCAAAAGTCACCGAGCTCACACCTGAAGACTCTTACACAAATACAGACAATATGCATACGGATGTGCTAAGTGGAGTCATCACACCCATCAGTCCGCTCATATCAGGGACTCATTCCAGCTTACAGTATTTTGTTCGTCATAAGGCGAAGATAAGGACGTGAGAGTTTATTGGATGGCTCAGTGAAATACTACTTAAGAAGATGGTCCTTAGATATGAAGTAGGCGACAGATACCTGCTCACCAAGCTCTGTGTGAGATTGTGGCCAATATGCCTCACGTCTCCAGTGTTTCCAAACGCATTAGCATCATACGAAAGAGATAAGACACGCACGGATTTTTCACCCAAATCTTCCGGCAGCCACTTTGCTGGCCAGCATACATCGGTCCCGCGCTGCAGCCATGTCTTTCTCCAAGCTTTACCGCCATTAAAAATTTGCAGTCCATGGAACAGAATCACAACCAAGGCTGGTTCAGGTAAGTCGTTCATATCCTTGGGTGGCCAGAGCTGACGCACAGGGGTTATCTGTAAATGTATGCACACCCACATATACATCGCACAGCGCTTGCATGTCAGATAAGTAGCCAGTAATTCGACAAGAGGCAGTTGTTCAAGCCTCAAGGAACTAAAGCATCAAGTGCAATCAGCTTACTTCTAGCCATCCTTGCGAACTTCAATAACGTCCCTGAGTAAGGTCGACGTGTCTCGCACAAATCAGTAAGTGCTACAATCTTGCAATTGCATCCATGCAGAGCTCCCAGCGCAGCCTCTCTTTACAGATTCCTCCGAAACACTAACACCAGTCAAATCCAGACAGAAAAACTTGTAACTTACAGGTAAGTATCATCCAGAACCTCTTTTCAGCTCATCTCTCCTCAGCAAGAAGGAATCCGGGCACCTAAGAGTAAAGAAAGAAATAGAGCTCACAAGTCCAGGCAGGTCGAGATTCTGCTCGTCATCGTCTTGCACACCTTGTTCGTGCTCATCCGCCACCACCACTTCCGGGGGGGCATCCTTCCCCCAGAACATGCGTGATGCCTCCTGACCCATGGCGCCGTCCCACCAGAGGCCTCTTTCACAGCCTGCGTGGTGGGGTGCTGCCACTGCGATGCTCTTCACTTACAAATCACCCACCACCTCCATTGTTGTGCAGTGCGAGTGCCATGTCGAGGGATGAGAGCGAGTGAGAGAGCGAGCGCGTCAAGTCAGCGGAGCCGCTGCCATCGCCTGTATTGTCGTTCGATCGCTCGACCACCCCACCACCGTAGCATCTACTCGTCGCATCAGCATTTGCTCGTATGTAGCATTGACTTCACCGTAGCGCGTACTACCCCCCCGTGCTCTCATTTCGCAGGTGCGTCCACATCGGATCACCACGAGTCAAAAGGTGTAATTATGTTAATGTCAGACTGAGCGAGTCATTCATGATTCCGTCGGTATTCACTGTTCGCATAGATGCTGATTAGATTCTGGACTGCTCCGTAAGTTCTCTGCACTTTCTACCTCTACGAGTCTACACGATGGTGAAGGAATGCCGTTGCTATGCCGCGGCATGTTTCAGCGAGCAAAAATGTGAGAAAGTAGATGCGATGGTTTGTGGAGCCTGGGGTAGTATGGCAGCATTGGAGGAAGAGATGAAGAGCACCGTGCAAAGAGAAGTACGTTAGATTGGACGACAAAAATTGCAGATAAGATGCGCGGAAGGAGTTAGAGGAGATGAACAGGAAGTGAACTTAAGACGAGAGCTGTGAAGCAGTACATTCTGGCAACACCTGTCGAAGAAGGTCCAGATGAGCTTTGGGACCATATGTTTCGATCTTGCCAATGTTGGGCCATCATATCTGATTGTGTACATGGTCAAGCTGGAGAAGACGAGAGTCTTTCTATTAAAGCTTGGTTCTCTATGTCCAGAGATGACCTACCTGCAGAGCTTGATGTGACTACTTGAGAGCGAGGAGAACACGAGGATGGGTGCCTGGCAAGAGGAACACATAAAAATGGTACTGAGTAATCACATTTTGAAAACAACAAGATCAGAGTTGGATTGTAGTATAATAGTATAATTGAATTCCCCATGTGCATTGTGAAAACACTATGGTTGTTAATAGTGGACATGATGGTCTATGAACAGAAATATAGGTACAACTACAAATATTTTTTTGTATGAAATCTAATCTCTATACCATAAAAAAGATATACATATGAAATGAATTCAATCAAAATAATATATACGATGCAATATATACATGATGATGTCATGAAATTTTATCATTGTAATGATTTCATGTGTATACATATGTCATATATATATTCATATACAATTATTTAAAATAATTATAATAAATAGTATTGGGATAAAATAAACAAATGGCGCCTATTCAATTTCATTAATTCATGTTTTGTCAAACCAGAAATACAAATATACAAACAATTTGGGAGAGAAAATTTGATATCATTTAAAATCTAATGTTTTTATTCAAAACATTATGAACGGGTACAATGTCTACATAGTTTCAAACGAAAACTATGAATTTTGATCCTAAATTGGAACTTGACGTTCGTCGGCAAAATCATTATCCGTAAGCAACATATGATTTTTGAAATGTTCACATAATATTTTTGGAATAACAATTTTTGTCTCTGTTTTTTTTGTTGTGCCATATTTTGGTTTTGTTTGTCCACGAAATAAATACAGAGTCCACTGGAATGTCGTCTTCACCATCATCACTTGGTACCAAAATTCTGTAGTTGTTGTATTGTAGTGACACTACAATTGCATTTTTTGGATATTCTCGGGTGTTTTCGGCCAGTACTACATAATATGGATTTTGCCATCATCATGCGTTTGTTGTGTTATGTTCAACACTTTGCCCACCCAAAATGGAACACCATTTCGTCCTCAATATGCACACTCACAAAAATGTCCTACTTCGATGTCTTTCCGTGGATCAAATTCTTCGGATATCCAACATTAGTAGTCAAATTGTCACCGCTTGCTTCCTTGTCCACTTCGAGCACTTCTTCAACCTTCATTTTCGTCTATATGACCTCTCACAAATGTAGGCTTCTCATCATCGGAGTTCCAATCAAATACGTCCATGCTTGGCGTTGTGGTATTTTGCACTGTTTTGCGGTATATGCGAGGAATTGTAACGTCTCCAGGTAATATGAAATCATCGACATTAGTCTCTTCATTTGTTGATCTCATTGATGAACTGACAGTTTGATGTTTATAGCGTCGTTTGTGAGAGTGTATGCGATTGACATTATTAAGGATAATAATATCATCAATATCTGTCTCAGCAACAACTTTGTTGCGTACCTCAACATCACAATTTTCAGTCGCGTCTTCAATCTCTCCAAGTATCTGTGTTTTCGGCCATCGGACAGAAGTTCGTCTTTCATAAATCCAAGAATTTCACCTCTGACAATGAAATACGAATGCCCCCAACTGTCCCTATTAATCATTACTCCGGTCCCGAAGACCAACACAACAGGACCACAGTCCTATAACGTTATTCCATGCTAATGTATTCAGAGCATAGGCTTGCTTTGAGCACTCTAATTTTTTCAAAGTAACATTGTCGACTCCGCGTCCCAGCCAATTAAGACCAGGAGCGCGTCCCCGACCAAAAGGATGGAGAGACCAGTGCACACCATATGACGGAATTGATGCACTCTTCCATTGTATCCAAAAACCCTTCGTGAATTTTGGTCTCTGGTACCAACACTTCTTTTATATGAACTGCAACATCATGTGGCTCAAAACAAACTAGTAATCATTTTGCAACGATAACGCCATCAGTACTTATCGATTGAACAAGCTTGATTCTGCGATCTATACAAAACGTTGACTTATTTATTAGTATATCATAGTAACAAGTTATTAATTTTTTGCAACTTTCACTTTAGTAACTATAATTCTTTGAGTTTTGTTATTCATAAAAAGATAAAAGTAACAGTACAAATAAAAGTAAAAGTAGACTACTAAACCATCCAATTTATCTCAGAGGCCACACGTTATTGTGTGTTCCACTATGCTAGTACATATGTCCATCGCTTATAGGGAAAAATTACGCCGACAGGAGCCAGAGTACTCTTCCCCTTACGGCTACTGTCCCTTTTAGGAGTGGGCGCGGCCATCGCTTATAATACAGAAATTGTCAGCCTTAATTGAATATTTCTTCTGGGTCCCCTTGCCCAAGTAGCAACACCAATTGTGTACACCACATACAATGCTAGCCTGGTGAGCTAATAGACTGTGCATACATAGAGAAACTCATGCGAGAGCTCTATTGCAATAGTTGTTAGGGTACTAGGCCCAATCACTACGCATGTGAGGTGGCACCTTAATATGCGCATCTGGCTACTACGCACTATTGGACCAAACCCATATCACTGCAAGATTCTAATACATTGACTAATAGAATATTTTGTTTCTCCTAGATAGTGAGTTGTATAATTTCAGACTGACATGTACAAAAAAACAGCAGAGTACTTCCCACAAATCAAAGCAAATGAAGCTCATGAGAATATCCACTTGCTTCATAATAGTGAGTCTAGTGCATTCCGTCCTTATTGCATCATAGAAATGGTTGTGACTTATTGCATGCTTCTGTCAACGGGAGTACCAGTAATATGAACAGAGAGTCATATTTTTGCAACTACCTTCATGTAGAAATACCTACAACTACCTGCATGGAGGTAGTTGTAAATTTCATATGCCAAAAAAATTCTAAGTCCTCAGCGCATGAAGGTAGTTTGCTCCTATGTTTAATGAGATGGTGGCCCCCATCACCTGACCAGCCTCATTACGACGAGGCCACACAAAATTCTGAGCCCTAGCTTAACCCCTAAGCGACGAGACCTGTTTTTGGATTTTGGGACAAAATCGGGACCCACCCTCACATGTCAGCTTGTAGCTCCCTGTTCATCCACGTGGATGAACCATACAAAGTCATACCTACCTACCAGATACACAAGTATCCCAAATTTGGGGAGATTCCACCATTTTGTTTGGGAGATTATAACAATTGAAAATGGTGCATTTTTTGGAAAATGAAAAAAAACAAACCAAAATTTCATGTTTGACCAAGCAAAAAATCAATGTTGCAAAATTTTGCTAGGAGAAAAAGTGTAATATTCTAGTGTAGTGCTGCATCCCTCACACCAAATTTCAGGTGCATCTACTAAAAATTAGGGGGAGTGCTTTGTATATGAAATCTTGGGGGTAAATTATCATGGTTTGGCTTCTTACCCAAGTAGAACCATGATGTGATATTTGTTTTCTAAGTCCTTTGGTACGTAAGTGCACATTAACATTACATAGTGCCTTGTCAAAAAAATTTGGCATTTTGATAAAACCTGTGCCCTAGATGTTGTTTTCAAGATTCCTCATTTGGCCTGCCACGTAGGCAAGTCAACACTGAATTTGCACTTTGAAAAATTCTAAGGAGCAGAGCTTTTAATATTGCAGGGAGCTTTAAGTTCCCACGTGTGCTTCACCTCCATCCACTCACATCCACGTGAGGTGGACCCTGGTGCCCGAGTGAAGCGACCCAATTCGGGTTGCTTCATCGTTTAGGGATTAAAGCCAATATGACCAAGAAAATGGCCTCAACCAATAGGATTATTGCATTTTGAGTTGGTCTTGGTCTTGGAAAGTAGTCTAAAGTGGCCCTCCATTATTATGTGGCTCCGCAACATAGTCAATACAACCATCAACTCCACCGCACTCATCAACAACTCCGGTAGGCTTCCCCAGTCTGAAATCAAGTCATGGCAGAGAGAGAGCATTGTGGGAGGTCCCATGACAGGATGGAGACGGGTCCAGATGAAACTATGGGACGCCCCTCATCCGTCATCCCCCGTTGATGTACATCTGGTTTTAAAAGTCATGGGCTACAAAGTCTACTCACTGGCGTTACTGCGGTGATTTGTCTGCGTTTCCTTATCCACGTGATCAGGAACGGTCTTCGTACGGACAGTCAACACATCTTGGAGGGCACGCATTTGCGGGAGCATATCCATCCAGCATGCTGAATATATAAATTGGAGGAACCACCGTGATCTTCCACACCGACAAGGCGACCCCGTCTCTGGTTCACTCGCACTACAAATCTGTGAGCGTGCTTCTATCTAGAGGTCCTCCAGCTCCAACCCACGTGCAAGTGCAGTGATCAACATGGGTGAGCTGCCAGCCGCAATTGAAACCTTGAATGTTATTAGAGGATTCCTCAACCTGCAAAAACATCAAGGATTCAAGCTTAGTCGTTGTTGTTGCATTACAACAAATGGAGGGAGAGGGGGGGGGGGGGGGGGGGTTTCCACGCCAGCCGCGTCCCCACGCCCCGGGCGGCGATGAGCCTGCGACGCCAACCCCGCGGCGCCTTTTTGCGACGTTGCGACGTCCCGCCATCGTAAGGTGGCATGAAGAGGAAAGCGGGCCCCCGCTGCGGCGGATTCAAAAAATAAATAAAAAATGGCGTTGCAACGCCCTAGCATCGCAAAAGCGTCACTGAGGGCGCCCCAGCGCCTCTGGGATGCTGGGACGTCGCAATAACATCGCCATAATGGGGGTTTATTTTTTATTTTTTTTGTGGGCTTTGCGGCCCTCAACGTCACAAAAGCGTTGCTGGGGGCGCCCTACCACTACAACAGATCGCGGTAGTTATGACTGCCAAACCGTGGTAGTCATGGTTTTCATGACTTTGACCATGACTGTACCATGGTTTTATATGAAATTGACCTCCCGTAGTCGTTCATACGACTGTCGCAGGCCTTTGCGACAGGCCTGCGACGCTCGGGTGTCGAAAAATTGGCCCCTCCGGTTGTTTTGCGACGCCGCGACGTGGTGGCGGTGTCGAAACTCCCCCCCCCCCCCTTTTTTTTTTTTCCTGTAGTGTTGAGCTCATGACGTCTTGATCAATCTATGCATGGTGATCGAGTTATCTAAAACGCCATAGCTTATCTAGAAATGTAGTCAACTGGCAGCTGGATATAGCCTCATGACCATTTAATCTACAGTATCACTTAGTTCTTACTTGTGATTGAAAAGTGTTACAACACTGACAGGAGTTGAAAGACCTTTAATGCCGACGCAAAAATTGCATGACGATTCTGAGATTTTCTTTGATAGTGTATACTTCACGAGTTCAATGTTGCTCAATGTGGCCATGTGACCAACTCAATCCCCGCTAAAGTTGTCTCTCTATTGGTTTTTGACATGTATCCCTGACACAAAATCAAATGCGTTGTGCAGTTTTTCGACCCAGTTGTCGCCATACCCCAACAACTCCAGCAACCACATCCAACGTCCTCCTTCAGCATGGCATCCCGTAGCATGCTCTCAGGGCTGCAACTGCTCTTTGCATTCCTCACGATCCTCTTACTTGTAAGCGGACGAATAAATGTGGACGTAATATGTCAAGTCAGTAGAGGCCTAGTGCCGCAGATGCGAACAGTTGCGTGAATTGTCTGATCGCTAAAGGTAACACTGACTGCTGTCAAGATAATTGCGTTGGTACCTGCACCAATATGTGCTCTTCTGGAACAACGGCCACTGACATATGTGGTGACTGCGGGCAATGTGTCCCATGCCAACAAGCGGGAACTATTTAGCTGCCATCATCGAACAGTGTCAACAGAATGGCCTTGTGGGAGGCCACATTTATGGCTTAACTAATCCTACAATGAACGTTGATGTTTATCACACCTGTGGAATGGTTTTCACGCCAGATCACTATCTAGACCAAAGCTGCCTGCATGCAGGGCTAACTATAAAGTACGTATGTTTATCGTTAGAAGAGTGTCAAGAAAACACACACATACTTCTGAGAGATGCAGGGATGAAACAATATGACTCTATTACATAGGAGCTCTCATCCCAACCAAGGTCTGTGCAAAGATTGATTGCCTCTCCCCTGAGGTCAATATATATATCTACTAGATGTCTCCTACCGAGAGATGTCTCCCTCCAAGATATGTCTCATACCGAGAGATGTCTATTCCCTCAAGACTCTAATAGCTATTCTAAGCCGCATCTATTCTAGGTATCTAGAATGTCTAACGGATGATGAGTTGAACCAAAAGTTCATCCATCCTAATTATAACACTCCCACTCAACGAAACAGCCGCTACTAAGATCGGAAGTCAACAAACCCCCTCATCTTCTTGAAGCGTACATGCTTGCGCACAAGCTTTTCGCGAATGAGACTCTTGATATTGGGAGACGATTTGGACACTAGGAGGTCACCACTGGATTCACATTCCTTCTCAACAATGCTGCAATCACTTGGCCAAGCGGGAAGCAGCCCATTGTGGCTCTGTCAACAACAGAGGCGGAGTACATGGCTGCAAGCAATGTGGTTGCGGAGATTTTTATGTGAATTGGGTTTTGAGCAAAAGGGAGGAACTGTTATCTCCACTGAGAGTCAAGGAAGCCTTGCTCTTATTAAGAACCCGGTGCATCACAAAAGAACCAAGCACATAGACATTCAACACCATTATGTGCACGAGATGGTGGCTGCTCAGGAAGTCAGATTTGAATATTGCCCTTCTGAAAAGTTGGGTGCAGATATTCTTACAAAGCCCCTGTCTAGACCAATACATTGGCGATGCCTGGAATGGCTGGGTCTGCAACACCTCACGCTTGACACTTGAGTGGGAGTGTAAAATGTCAAGCTGAGTATCACTTTGAAACCTCTATCGTAGGCATGAATTCAGGAGTGAGCAGTGGGCTCATTATAGTTGCAGCTATAGTTTTGGTGAAGGCTCATGGACCCGAGCTTCTGTAGGCAAAAATTTATGAGAGATAGACGTTAATATCTACACCGCTCTTTTGTGCGGTTAGAGCAAGACTGCATCTTATATATTGCGTTGCTGTATCAATGGAAGACATGCATCGTCTCCAAACCTTTCTGCTTGTCTAGCACTCTACACTATAGCCAAGCTCCTCACGATGGGGGGCTCTGAAAGCTCACATGCAGTAGTTGTTATGGCCTTCCCATCTCACTAGTGTAATTTCACACTGCACAGTGCCAATTGATTCTGTCTCCATATTTCAGTCTTGAGTCCATCACACCTACGTCGTCACCATATAGTCTGGCCCATATCTAGTAGGCACATGCCAAGTGTATTGAATTTGCAAATGAAGTACAACATTAACGCAATTATGTACCATAAAACTGACAATCAACACACCAATGACCAAGGTAACAGATTATGTTGCTAAAACCTTCGCAGTGAAACTGACATCGCAACTTGGATGGACACAAGGTTTCTCTCAAGAACTGGAATCTATACATACGCTAAATGCCCTGTAAGCGGCCTTTGGGCGAGCCCTATGGCCGCGCACAGGGCAGCGTCGGCCCAACACGGCCCGTTCACTGGCGTTAAAAGCAAGTTGTGGCGTATTCTCGCTGTCACTTGGTGCAATATGATCGGGGTTCAATTATCCCATATCGATTGCCCAGATTCAGAGCCCCGGAGAGGATATAAAACGGGGCGAGTCTCAAAGGGAAGGCGGGCGGGTTGATGGCTGATGGCTGATAACACGGGCCTGGGTGGTTGCTTTGTCGTCCTCGGTGCATAATCGGCCATCCCTGCCGATTCTGGCTACCGAATCGGCAGTACCCCCTGGGTGGCCGATTCGGCCTGAAAATTAGTCGATGAAACGGCAGAATACGCCACACCTGCTTTTAATTGTTTTAGAATGGAGGAGACTATGAAGATGTGGCCAGGTCATTTTGGTAAGCTATAGCCAAAGTGGGAGCCTAGGAAGGGACGGAAGGTCGAGTACTTAGGGAGCAGGAACGGAGTACATGAGGAGGAGGGTCCATCAGGGAGCAAGATCGAGGAAGATGGGAGGGTCGATTAGTTGGTGGCAAGGTGGGGATGCAACGATGGGGCATAAGGGGCCATGGGCATGGGATCCATGTCCATGGATCCTAGGCCTTGCTGTACAATACATCTTTTTCTCTTTCTTGAAGTGTAGAGGTGGATTGATATTAGAGGATGATGCGGTATAGAGAGGTATACGAGCTGTTGATAACGACTAACAAGGTTTTATATTTTATACCCATTTGTATTTTTATTGATTACGCTCTCTGTATTGAAGGCTAGTTTACACAATATATACATCCTAAGGTCAGATCAGATGAGTTTTCTTGGACCTCTCAAATGTTCATGCAAAGGGTCAGCTCAAGAATCTGCACTACTTGACATATATTATGTATGTATCAAAACACTTATAAGAATGCTTGGACCCGCACTTCATTTGAAAGACTTATGTTGCAGTGAAGATCTTCTTTTCATGAATTCATTCATAAACCTAATACTACTGCCTCACAACATATACTTTCAGTCTACTAGATAAACTTTTGACTAGAAAATATAACAAATAGATCTTGCACAAATTCCTTATCATAGGAAGCTTCAAATGGAAAAGATGATTCAAAGATTGAGCATACTGTGAAGTACCACAACGAGATTTATGTAGAGAAAGGGGCTGGACGCATATGTACACTTCGTAATTAGAGACTCTACAAGAGTTCTTGTTCAAAGGGTGGATAATACACAGATTACTGATATTCAAGGGAAGCACAATGGCTTTTACACTGAAAGTTGTCATGTTCTTTCAGCACTTCATACTGTCTCATGACAAATGCCATTACCGTCTCCAAAACTGTGCTACAGACAAAAAGATATATTTCTCAACCTAAGTTGTCCATTGTGAAGTGGTGCCCTGCCGAAGCGGTGGCTTGCCAATTCCATAATACGTTATGGAAGGGACAGATGGTAGAAGGGTTTTCAGAATAGGCTTCGTAATTTTTGTGTCCATCTATCTTCAGCCACCTTTTTAAAGCAGCAACAGGGAGACACTATGCTAGCAGGTTCCTTCAAAGACAGGGTGGTGTCATTTCCAACTGTGATGGGAACTCTTTTGCATCGAGCCCATAGATAGAGCCCATCGTCACTGTCCTTCCACTCTGCCGAGTCGAAGGGTCCATGTTCAATTCCAACTCCTCAATAAATGGGGCAGAATGAAATATACGTGGCACTAGAACTCAGCCCAGGTGACGACGTATGTCGCGAACTACATGGATACACCTGTCTGAGGTCAGGTTTCAACATTCATCCAAGCTTGCCAATTCCAGAAAACAGCATGCAGCAGGGACGAGAAGATTGATAGATTGATGGCAAGGTTTACATGAGGAAGGCATGACCAGACATCTCAGAAACACAAACAAGTCACAGACTTTTGTAGCCAGGCATCATCAGTGCCTTCCAACAGCGAGAATACAATCAAGAGCCTAGACTTAGATTTCCAATTTTGGAGCATTGACTACTGCAATTTGTCATCTATCTGACTGGCTCTTAGGTGACAGTGGAGGGCTGGCCCAAACAAGAAAGACAAGTTTAGAATCAGACTTTCAAACACGTCTTCTGCTTCCACAAGAAGACAATAACGTTACTGTACAAACTAGTGCTGTCATCTGGCTGCAGCAGCTGGTTGGTCACTTGTGCTTGATGAGGACAACCCTGAAAAAAAGTTGATGTTGCCAACACCCAAAGGAGGACCAATGCTGCAGCGTTCTGTGTTATGCTGCGCAATCGCATCCTTCAGCTTTTGAAGCTGGCAGGGGCACACAGCAAAGGAGGTGAGTATTGTTGTCGTACTCTTGATTGCCTTCACTTCTATTTCCTCACAATCACATGTAAGGGATGATGAGACAGGGAACTAGACAACCGTACCAAAGAGGCAGAGAAGTCCGACGAGAGATGAACAGTTTAGTATGGATGAAGACCAGGTAGTATGCTCTACCAAAGATCTTACCTTCTTCTACACTCCAAACAATAGGAGCTGCTACAATATTGAGACCATCCAACCATCAGAGATTGATAGCAGCTTGACTAGCAGTCTCTGGGCCATCATTGAATGCTTCATCATAGTCAAACTTCCTTCCCAGCCCAAGTACATTTTTATAAACAAAGCCTGAAAACAGAAGTTTCATTTCTCATATTCGGTGAAGGAATTGGCATGTACCTTGGAAAGGGAGCAAGAGAAGCCGTCAAGGCGGCCATCGGCACCCCTGTAAAAGTGGAAGAATGGCAAGACTTTGATATTGAGGCTCTTACACATGGGCTTGTTCTCATCGAAGTTCACCTTCAAAAACTCGACATCTTGGTGCTCTGCTGCTAGTTTACACAACTGCAACACAAAAGCACCATTGTTTGAATACCACCAACCATCAGGAAATCAGCAATGGCACCTTCTGCATCCTTCAAATATTCTCAGAGCAATCAGGACCATACTTGCTGCACCTCTGTTCACCAACTTTCAAAATCTCAAACCTAATCCTAAAGCCCTGGCCCTGTTGGGGTCTAATTGCTGAGCAGATTGACACTGGTGTGAAGGGCTTTCTAGAGGAAATCTGGAAAGCCCAAACCAATTGCTTATAGCAAGTGCTACTACTGGAGTGAGCCCCTCACAAAGGTAGTGTCTGTTTGTTCCGCCAAACTGGGTACAGGGTCTATGGCCACACAGCTATGGCAAACAATGTCTCATGAGTACATTCTTTCTTTCGAACATGAGTCTCACAAAGGTAGTATGTGTTCCCTTTTGATCCCCCCAGCTGGGCGTGGGGTCCCCAGGGCTACGCCAAACCACATCTTATGAGTACACTCTCTTGAAAACAGTATGTTGGATACATTTAAATTTCATGACGTGTTGTGCTGTCCGACATTGATTACATTCTCCAAACATAGGGGTACTGGCATCAGAAAACTGGCTCTGTGAAAGTGCCTAAGAACCATATGCCACAAAGACAACTGCATGTGATATGAGGAATGATGTGATTTCTCATGAAACATGTTACTATTACCTCCAGTTGTCCATTCAGCCTGTATTGCTGACCACTCTGGAAGAGTAAATGAAAAGCACCAGGAGCAAGCACCGACAAGAACGTACTTCTGCAGAGGTCTGTCATCCTTTTCAAGACACTATCCACCTGGTAGAAATTTCTCTAAACATCTCTCCTCCACTGGAGACAGCCCGACCCTCTTGTAATTTTCTTTTCTTAGAGCAGCAAGCCAGCAAATGCTCTCACACTGTTGCATTTTTCTGAAACTTCCATCTGAAAATGCATTAGGAGTTCCACGAAAAGAGAAATAATCCTACCTTGGGATACAGAGCTCGGCAGGAACCACACCAGGTGCCATAGAAATCAACAACTACAAGCTTTTCCCCAGCACCTGACAGCGCATCTACAAACTCCTGTGTGGAGTGCACATCTTTCATGTTGGGTCCCCCGTCTTTCTCCCACCATCTCACCCCATCACTAGGGCCTGCTGCTGCCCTCACCTGCACAGGTCAACCCACGCAATCGACACCAGTTGCAACGCTGAATGATTAGGTTTACATTCTTCAATTACTTCATCTTCCTCTGAACCTTTACATGATTGTGATATGCAAAATGGAATACTCAAATTGTTAGGGGACATGAATGCTTCATTTTCTGGGAGTTCCTTATCCTTCGCAGCAAAATGCCTATCACAATCTGTGTACCAACAGTGGGTTCTCGATGTACAGACACGTGTGGTAACAAATGCAAACTGACCAGATAGTGGGTCCAAGAGGTAGATGCACTCAAAATCTGCTGGATAGGGTCTGTAAATTGCGATGGAAGATATATTAGATGCAAGGGTAGACCCAGTGGAGCAGCACTACATACTTGACCTTTCTTTTCTTAATTTCTTCTATCCAAGCTACAATGGTGAGTTGTCTTACTATGGGGCTACAGTCATTTCCGCATTCAAGAGGGAAATTTAGTCTGGCTGGTCACGGCGCTGGGTGTCAGTTTGCGGCCATACTCATAGCCTTGTGGTATATCCACATGAGCGACTAGTAATAAAAGGGAAAGATGAGAACACATACAAGACAAAAATAGAAGCTTATTGAAAGAAAAGTATGGCAATGCATCACAGGGGAGAAGGAACAGATATTCAGAGAACGGTAAGAGATTAGAGAGCAACAAACACAGCTGCAGCCTTGTTTTCAGATAGTCAATCTACAGCTCTATATCTTAGAGAGTCAACCAAACATTTGAAGACAATGCAACAATTTCTGCGATAGCGATGCTTGAATTTCCCGAGAGAGACTAAGGAGAGGGGCGCGAAAGACCCAGAACACAACAAATTTTAAAGAAAGAAGCAAAGACTAGAAAGACATCACGGAAAATGAACAGAAAAGAAGACCTAAGACAAAAAAAAAAAAAAAGGAAAGAAAAGAAGTAGACAAGAGACCTCCTACCAGCACACGGCATGCCGGCCGGCAATGTGCAGAAGAGAGGGAACGAAGAGGAGCAAAGCAGGCAAGGCACGCCAGTACTTTGTCCCTTTCAATTGACTTACAGATCTACGTCGTACATTCAAAGAGCTCATAAAAGATAGCAGGGATTCTGCACGCTGCCAGTGGTATAATCTCCGCATCACGAGACATCTCCTGACTAAGCCTTTACGATGATCCAATTACTAGTTTGAGGAAAACTTTATGCCTGTCAAGTACAATTGGCGGATTTTGACCCTGCGCAATCTATCTTATATAGAGTGCTGTCGGGAAAGACTGAATATTTGAAGACATAACACAACAGGACCACACCTGCAAAGATGGTCGCACTCGTCGCGAGGTTCGTGAACTCTTCACGAATTGCCTTAAATTCTTCTGTTGCCGCCATCCAAGAGAAAAACATCTGGGACTCGCCTCCAAGACGCAAGAATCTCTAACCCACCAAGCACGCCGTGAAGAATTGGACGCGTCAAAGGCAATGGCCAATGAGGAAGACAAGGAAGAAGACATATCTCCTTCTTCCACAGACGAGTGCAGCGATGGCGGTGTGCGAGCTCTGCAGCACACCCACCCCGCATTGTGGGCTTGCTAGGGTGAATAGTAAAACTATCCTCTGCTTCATTCTTCACGCCGTTTCACAAATAATTGTTGCGCCCACCCCATCTTACTACGAATGTTTCCTCCAGAGGACAATTCCACTCGGAATAGCCCACTTTGTACGAGATTCCCTGTGGAACAGACGAACCGGAAAGGTATCGTACGAGATATTCTGTAGCCGTCGTGATTCTCTGGCAGTGTTGGTAGTAACTAGTAACAGGCTTAAAGTTACTGTTCGCACAATAAAGTGACAAAATGCTAATACATCTCGCTAACCAATGTTTGGTTAGCGACAAGTAACCAAAGGGAGTTAGCAGGCCCTAGCTAGATCCTTGTGTGATGCTCGATTGCGCAGTTTGTTCTCAGCACTGTGAAGATCACCGTAGTATCAGTTCTCTCCTGGAGCTGCTAAGTAGATGCAGAGTTTTGTAGGAAGATTCGGTTGGGTTGGCAGTGCAGTGCAGTGCCTTTCCTGTAAATTTCGAGAAGATGGAGACTAATTCCACAGGGTCCCTGGTGCCATGACCATGGAGGGCGAACAGGTCTCCTGTTGCAGTCTGGGGATGATGGGTCGTCCCTGATTTCGAGTTTCGAAGCTGGACAGAGAAGGGAGGGAGGAAGAGAGGATTGTAGGCGTGAGATATGCCGCATCCGTCGGTGGTGTTGGCAACAGCGGGATATGATCACACCATTCGTTTGTGGGAAGCCACCAGCGGACGATGCTACCGAAGCAATGAACGGCAGCAACATCTGCTCACCTGGGTCTAGCCCACTAACACGAAACCCCGAGCCACCTGGTCAGAGGTCGACCACCAATACTTGAGAGAGTCCTAGTAACACGGTCCATCCGCACCACACCCAAAACCAGGTTAGTGTTCTGCATCTAGTTTGCAATGGACCTGTTTTAGACTTCTGTTCTGTTCTAAATCTCAATAGTTTCTCAATGAAATGAATCCACGGAGAAGAACGACAACACACAAAGAGACAGATTGAGAATACATGACATAAAATAGAAGAAGAATGGAGCCCTCACCATGGAGCCCAAAAACAATTATTGCTCAAGGGATTGTCTAGGAGTCAATGCTTTGTGTAGATGGCTGCCAAGCATTGCTGATCCTTCTAACGGAAGACCTCAGTGAGAGATTGGCTATCTCAGAAGAGATAATAGTAGCTCCCCTGGATCTCATATTACAAAGGATCATGGAAGAATGAAAAGATTCCAAAGTTGTGATCAATGTGCTTCCTTCTTTCTGTTAACTGAAGGCATCCTGTGATGGAGGATGCACCAAAAACTCATCAATGCACAAGGTGATTTTTTCACGTTTGGGTACTTTACCAGGGACATAACAAACTACTGATGCTTACTTTGTGGATACGATGAATACAACACATTGAAAGTGTCATGTTGGAGCAATGGGATCAACTACGGGAGGGTTAGTATGCTGTATCACAGGGGGTGGTCAAATGAGCACACATGTCTCCCTTTGTTCATTTG
Organism: Takakia lepidozioides; assembly: GCA_030704615.1. Taxonomy (NCBI): domain Eukaryota; kingdom Viridiplantae; phylum Streptophyta; class Takakiopsida; order Takakiales; family Takakiaceae; genus Takakia; species Takakia lepidozioides. The sequence goes on along the minus strand of CM060732.1, from coordinate 64,822,535 downwards.
GCCTCTTTCTCATTCTCCAACCTGGTCACCAGCCAATTGTGGTAGTGAAAATACAAATGAAAGTCGGATCTTGCTTCTTATGCTGTCATTATGTCTGGTCTGGTAAAATGAGCACCAGGCTGCCAGTGGGAGGTATGGAGTCGGGCAGCTGTCACCTCTGTTTTGCCCAGGTGCTTAATTCCACATTTAAACTAGTTGAGCATCTCCTTCACTTGTCCATGAGTACCGCTGCATCTCTGTTGTCAACTCAGTCTGAAATCAACACAAAGTAGTTAAATGTAAGTTCAGTACTGACGGCTGTAACCTTTTGGGGTGAAGAGACACCATAATCTATGCTTCAGCGGCCACCTGTTTGTTTTAGGTTTCCCTATGAGATGTATTCCAGGGAAATCCAAAATTAGACCAATAGTCACAAATTTCTCTTTGATCCTTGCTATGGATCTGTGCTTGGTGGTGAAATGAAGACAACATTACTGGGTTGAATATGAGCAAAGGGAGTTACAGATTCAGTTGCATTTGTACCTTTAAGAGTCAGTATGAGTTTGTTGACAAATTTGCTTCTACTAGAACATCCACTTGTTCAGCAGAGAAATATCCTCCATGTCGTTGCTCTCAATGTCATCTGCAAGCCTGCCAATCATTCAAAGGGGCCTTCTCAGTTTTTGAGCTTGGATTTGGGTACAATATCTCATATGGTGTTTTCCTGAGTATTATGCAGAACAGGACAAGAATATAGAGCATACATTGCTGCACGGCTATTACCTCCCCCAACTGAATTTCTCACTTCATTTCATGTGAATGTCTCAGCAGATGTAGACACTTGCACATCTGGAATGCAGCAGAGAGACAAGGAGAGTGAAAAAGAGGCGGCACAGCAATCGAGGGCAAGTTTGTGATTGGCTGTGCAGTATGCATCCATTGACGAAAATATACTACAGGAAAACTTATCCAATTTGAACTCTTAATTCACATGCACAATGGATTTTTAAGAGATCCTGATATGGTTTTGATCCAAACAGACCCTGTCATAATCTGTGGTCTCCAGAAAAATATTTGCCAAAAATATGCCTCTCCTGAATCTCATAACTTAGTGATCTTCACAACTATATCTCAGAAATTGGAAGATCAAAGAGCAGGTGCTATTAACACCCATGGGCAGCCATTGAGCAGCACTCAACTTTTGGACTATTATTGGTCAAGTTGCAGGTGCTAGAGTCAGGGGCTGTTGAACCCATGAGAAGAGAATGGTGAACAGTATGAAGAGGCAAGTAATGGCCCAAGTAATGCTCCAAGGCACTCAACAAAATGCTTTGTGGAAACATTTTTAGGTATAGCTGGAGGGTGCATAAGATTTTCCTCTTGGTTTGTAGAGCAGAGACATACAGGACACATGCAAATAAACTTGATGTATTCAAATGACAAACAACCCAGTACACTGTATCTTGAGCAGTAGATGTGGTTCATTTTTGTATGTTATAGTCAATTGGACTTAACTAGACTGATTCTCGGACCCTTGCTGCAACATGTTATTATGGTCAATTTTGGTCAGCCTCCCTCTCTTAGCAGTCTCCGTCCCCGTGATTCCACTATTTGACTATTTGACCCTGTTATTCTCTTACTTGTGTTGAGCCCTATACGGCGTATGGGCATAATCATCTCACTCTCTTGTCCAATTTCTTTCCAAACAACTCCGCTTGTCCATTGCCTCCCTACTGCACATCTTCCAGAAGGGCTCGAAATTTCTTCACAACAAGGTGATTAGACTGGAGCTGATCAGACTGGAGCTGATCTGATGAAGAACTTCATGTCCAGTACACCTGGAAACCAAAGAATCTTATAACAAACTGTACTTTTACCAGATCACTTTCCATGTTCTCTGTGACGCTAGAATCTTACAGCCCAATTACTTGTCTACAGCTCCATTCCCAGCTTGTCTATGGGCATTGAGAAGGTTTAGGCTGGGCTCTTCGGCCTTTCTGTGGATGATAAACTTCCTTTCTCCCGCTTTCCCTTGAATGTGGTCAAGTTCTTTGTGACACTCAAGAATTGCCTGACCCTCTGGATCTCTCTCTATCCTTGAATAGGTGTTCCGCTCAAACTGGGCGCTGGGTCAATGGCCACAAGGCTACGGCAAACAACGTCTTATGAGTACATTCTATCCTTGAAATTGGTGAACTCCACTCTTGGATTACTTAATCCTGTTTGTGGTGTTGAGGAACATGTTTGAGCTACTCGTACATTCCTGTTGGTAAGGCAAGGAGAATGGGATGTCCATGAAGGTTCCTACTAAACGAATATGACACTTGATGGCAAACTAATCCATGATATCTTGTGCTAGGCCTGGTAGCAGCAGCATACTGGAGTACATGTGTACACCTTCTACATGATCCAGTCAATGTACATTACTATCTTGGCTGGTCTACTGTAGCCAACACCTTGTGACAGAATTCGGAAACCTGAAAAATGAGAGGCTTGAGGATTTTTCACTCTCTCTCTCTCTCTCTTTCCAATGGCCAGGGGGCTACGGCAAACAACGTCTTATGAGTACAATCTCTTTCCTCTGGGCAAACCACACACAGCAGGTAGATGCTTGTGTAAAGGGATTACTAGAGGATATCTGGAAAACCTTGCTCAATTGTTTATTCCAAGGTAAGTCTTACCACCGGCATCAGCCCCTAACAAAGGTAGGTTCTATCCCTTCTTCAAGCTTGTCGGGGTCGGGGCAAAGTGCCTTATTTACATTCTCTCTCTTTCCTTGAATGTGGCTATAATACATTCAAATAATTACAGACTGATCTTGTTTTTCTGTTCACAACTTTTTGCCTAGAACAGAACGGGAAAACGGAGAACAGGATGACTCATTAGGGTTCTCCCTAGGTCTTCACCTAAAGCAGCTTGCCCATAAGATTAGAAAGCCTGGCTACTCTTCTCATTTGGAAGAGGAGCAGGCAAGGGCTGAAGGAGCTGACCACTTGCGAAAAGATGTGAATCAGCTGGTAAGGGATCAGAAGAAAATGTACTTGGAAGAGTTGTCCCATGAAATTAACCTCAACTGCCTGGCAGCTCTCGAAAAGGGTAAAGAAGTCCGAATTGTACCAGGTATCAATCTGGACACTGCCCTCATGGACATGTATGCTAAATGCGGGAGCATCAAGGATGCAAAGGGAGTGTTTGACAAAATGGCTGAACAAAATGTGGTTTCATGGAGTGCAATGATTGCAGGATATGCCCAGCATGGTTGTTGTAGGGAAGCCCTGCAACTGTTTGAAGGTATGCTGATGATAAAGATTCTGGTTTGTCTTACAACGTTTGTACAGGCCAAAAAACGGACAGCAAGTGCACACTTCGAGGAATAACAAGGGTGCAGTCGTGACTTCTATGGTTGCAATTGTGAAAACCTTTGAAACGCACTACAGCCATGAATCCAGCTCTAATAGTGAGGGGTTTTTGAAAGAATGGAAGGATACAGTAGAAAAAAAATCTGTTCCTATGATCCAGACAGCCCTGATGAACTGGAGTAGACCACAAAGAGATACAACACATTCATTAGTTCTTCTGAGATTGATGAAGCTATAAAGCCAGTGAGGGTGATGGCCTTGTCAACAAGCCAATTAAGCGTGGTGGCAATCCAATGATAGAGGCCCTTGCCCTCCTCTTTGACCTTATGTGGAAGACAAATAATACCCTTTAAATGGAGAGAGGGTGTCATCAAAAAATCTGTACAAGAAATGGGACATAGAAGAGCCAGGAAACTACCATGGTATTAAGCTTCTTACTGCAGTTGACAAGCTGTCTTGTAAAACAACAACCAACCATCTGGTTGATTTGGATTCTAGACATGTTTTTCATGAAGGTCAGGCCAGCTTCCGGAGAAATAGGGGCTGCGTAGACCATATCCTTACCCTAAGCCAGACAACCCAATGAAGGTCAAAAGAAGAACCTTTGTTTCTTCCTGATGTCAAAAAGGTTTGGCACAGTATCGTGCTGGGGTCAGGGGAACAATGGATGGTTCAGCGAACACTAAAAGTTGTGTTATGGTTAATGGCCAGAAGTGTAACTTCTTTGATGTGTAGCTCAAGGTTGTACCCTCTCCCAACTGCTCTTCAATGTTTTCGTTAATCAGCTCCTTGAAGAGATGGCAAGCAAGGGGTTTGGGTAAAAGGAGGGTCATGCTGCCATACCAGCTCTTGTGTTTGCAGATGAATTCGCGGGCCTAGGGGATACTCCATCCAGTCTTCAGGAGTCGATTGGTTGTGTGAAGAGGTATTTGGAGGCTAGAAGCCAATGTTAGTAAATGCGCGGTGGGCTGTGAAGAGATCCCTGTGCTCCCCTCCTACACATATGTTGGTGTTCAGTTTTCCTCCAGTTGTAACTGGGATACGCATATACAAAAAGTGATTCAATTCAAACAGCTAAAAACAAACCTTTGGGTCAGACTCATTTTCTCCATTTCAGAGGGATTGACTCTGAAGTTAAAAGGACCATACTTTGCAACGTTATTGGGCCTACCTTGAAGTACCCATCTGCCGTGTGGATTGGCAACTGCAACCATGCTAAGTCTTTAGGATCATTTAGCTTTTGGTGCTCAAAGAGAGCATGTCTGCCTGCTCTAGAACAGCTAACATGGGGCAAGTTTGGCTCTCGACGTGATGAATTCAAGGTCAGTTGATCGCATGCCTAATACCATATACCCTAGGATAATCGACTCTATTTCTTGGAAGCAAGACTGTCCTGTTAAACAGCAGGCTAAGACCTGTTGGAACAAGGTGAAGGAGATTTTCAAGTACCTGAATATCAGGCAGGAAGAACTGACCCAGCTAGATGAAGTTCACTTGCGCCTGAAGATCTAAGGTAATGTCAGAAGCACAAAGAATGTCTGAACAAAATGAAGTTAGGCATAAAACTTCCCTGAACTTGTCTCCAGTTTGTGACATCGGTGAGGACCTTAACCTCTAATGTGCTGTAGAGATTTTGCCAAAAATCTGCAGATTCATGACCCAACATCATCTTTTTGGCCATCTCTTTCCAAATTTTGTGATCTATGGAAATGAACTGTTGATTTATGTTGCTAACTACATTTTCTATCTGCACATAAAGTTTCAGAGCGTTTCACCGTACATATTTCAAGATCATAACTTTTTGAGAGCTGCAACTTGAAAGTCGTAATTTTTCTTTTTTTTGGGCCTAAAAACTTAACAACTCCTACCGACTTTCCAATTCACATGAAATTCACAGACAACCTGCCTAATCATGTTGTCCACCTACCCCTAAAATTTGCGAAAGTTCTTGGGATCCCTCCTTTGTAGTGTCTACAAAGGGGTATCTAGGGGAGAATTTGGAGATTTTGGGCTTATAGTCACCCTTTTCCTATAGCAACGACAACGGAAAGCAGTTATCCTTCAGGATGAAGAGATACTATAATTTTCGTACATTTAGTAATTTTCATAATTTAGATGAAAAGGTTCTCAGTGCCGTTGGAAACTTTGGACTAAACTGTGCATGAGCTCCATCCAAGACCACCTATACAGATTGGGGCTGCCCCTTCAAATTTCACAGCAACCCTCTATTTGCTGGGGCTCGTCCACCATAAAGAACCGGTCACCTCATCCCTCGCCTACTCACACCTTGGCCCCACATGCCAAGCAGGGGTACCCGCCAGCACAGGCAAGCCAAATTTGGGCAGCGGGCAGAGAATCTCTTGCTGTATTCTGATGCCGTTTCGTGGATTTTGGACTTTGAACAGCCATAACTTTCTACCATTGGCCAAGGGCGGGTTGCTTTGGAAAGCTCTTAATCTGGACTACAATGTTCCTATTGGCGGGTTTTCAATCAGACCTAGATTCAGGAAGTTACAGCTGGTCGAGAAAAAGGGTGCGACCCGTTTCGGGTCACATAGGACATTAGGGGTTAAAGATGATCTCAAGGGCCTACCTACATTCGGCACTAGATTGACATTTAAACTCAGCAGGGAGTCTACCTTTGAGTAATTAACATATGCATAGAGGGAAGGAAGATTGTCAATGCCCGATGTGTGGGCAGCTTGAAGACAATATCCATTTTATGATCCAATTTCCAGGGTATCCTCATCAGAGAGCAACCCTCCTGAGGACCATCAAGAACATAGTCCCAGCACTTCTGTTCACCAACTTCCAAAATCTCAAGGCTGGGCCTACAGCTCTGGCCCTGTCAGGATATACTTGCTGGGCAGCTCACACACAGCATATTGATGCTTGTGTGACAGGCTTTCTAGAGTAAATCTGAAAAGCCCAAACCAATTGTGTATACCAAGGCAAGTCCCACTGCTGGAGTCACAAAGGTAGTGTCTGTTACCTCTTGTTCCGCCCAACTGGGCGTGGGGTCTCTATGGCCACTAGGCTACGGCAAACAAAGTCTTAAGAGAATATTCTTTCTCTGGCATTGTCTTGAGGTAAGGTCAGCATGGCCACATGAGAAATGCACCTCATTTGATTGGCACCAGACAGTAGCAGATGAAGGCAGGCAATGTTCATGTGATCTGACCACAAATGTCATCTGGTCATACCAAGGCCAGATCGCAGCGGAACTCTGTAGTTCAGCACTTGCTGTACCAGAAGAGTATGAGGATGGGCTACCTTCAAGAAAGTCATACTTTCTCCTTGTATCTCATGCAGCACCTACCTTCATAATGCGAGTACCAATACGCCTGATCACTGTGTGTCTTGAAGGCTCCATGCTTCTAGCAGCATTCATCCAGGTTCCTTCATGACACCTTTGTCCTGCATCATACCTGTATAGTCGCATCTGCCACTGTCAGATAGCAGCACATAAGTTGCAGCTTTCTGTGGATCCCAATTGAAATGGCAATCTGCCACACGTTCTGCTACCTCCAGATTGCCATAAACTCTGCAGGCACCAAGCAAAGCCCTCCACACTGCAGCACCTGGTTCCACTGGCATTTTATTAATAAAATCCTCTGCCTCATCCAATCGCCCTGCACGACCAAGAAGATCCACTATGCATCCAAAATGCTCCACTGTAGGAGTGAGGCCATGATCTCGTATCATCAAGTCAAAGTAGTGGAGGCCTTCCTCCACCAGGCCCACATGGCTACAGGCAGAGAGAACACTCATAAAGGTGATTCTATCAGGTTTCCAACCTTCCTGTTGCATTTGGTTGAATAGTTGCAGGGCGTCCCTACCGCACCCATGCTGAGCGTACCCTGCAATCATCGCACTCCACGATACGACATCTTGTTGAGCTATTGCATCAAACACTTGACGTGCATCACTCATGTTCCCGCATTTGGCATACATAACGACAAGAGCAGTCCTGAGGACAATATCTTGCTCAATTCCAGCTTTGATTATGTCAGCATGGAACTCTTTGCCCTTTTCCAAGGCCGACAGGCTGGCGCATGCATTGAGAATGCAAATAAAGGTGACCTTGTTTGGTGTCACCCCTTCCTGTATCATATGATCATACATCTCAAAAGCCTCAACACCACACCCATGTTGACCATATCCTCCCATCATCGCATTCCATGAGGCCACATTTCGGTGAGACATAGCGTCAAAGACTTGGCGTGCATCTTTCAAGCTCCCGCATTTCGCATACATGTCGACAAGGGTGTTCTCCAAATCTATATACGATGCAATTCCAGCTTTGACAATATCAGCATGAACTGCTTTGCCCTTTTCAAGATCTGCCAGACTAGCACACACATTGAGAACACAAATGAACGTGACTTCATTAGGCATCACCCCTTCCTGGACCATTTGCTCATACAATTTCCAAGCTTCCCCACCACACCCATCGCGACCATATCCTGCTATCATCGCACTCCATGAGACCACATTTCGTTGGACCATATTATTGAACACTTCAAATGCATCCTTCATGCTCCCACATTTGGCATACATGTCAACAAGGGCAGTCTCGAGAATGATATCGGTCGGGATTCCAGCTTTGAGGATGACAGAATGAACCTCTTTGCCCTTTTTCAGGACTGCCAGGCTAGCACACGCATTGAGGACGCAGATGAACGTGACCTTGTTAGGAGTCACTCCTTGCCTTATCATTTGCTGATAGATCTCCAAAGCCTCCCTGCCACACCCAAGCTGAGCATATCCTGCAATCATTGCACTCCATGAAACCACATTTCTTTGAGCCATGTTGTTGAACACTTGACATGCTTCCCTTATGCTCCCGCATTTGGTATACATGGTAACAAGGGCAGTCTCCAGAATGATATCTGATGCAATTCCAGATTTGATGATGCTAGCATGTACCTCTTTTCCCTTTTCCAGGGCACCTAGGCTGGCACAGGCCTTGAGAACGCAAATGAACGTGACATTGTTGGGGATGAACCCTTCCTGAATCATTTGCTCATAGATCGCTAAAGCCTCCCTACCACATCCACACTGAGAATATCCTGCCATCATCATAGTCCAGGTAAACACATCTCGTTCAGCCATTTTGTCAAACACTAGACGTGCATCCACCACGCTACCACACTTGGCATACATGTGGACAAGGGTGTTGAGGAGAAAGATGTTTGGCTTGAATCCATTTTGGACAATGTTGGCATGCACCTCCCTTCCCATTTCAAGATTTTCACTTTTGATGCACTCCCGCAAGAGACAAACATATGTATTGGAGTCTGCCAAGATGCCTTGATTATTCAAAATAAGCAGTGCCTGTTTCAGTTGCCCTGCCTTACATATTGTCCTCACATCCCCACAAGAGTTATTGTCGACTTCCTCAACAGATTGTGCTTGACCTCTGGCACATAGTGCGGCTTTCCGCCAAGCCTTCATCCGGAGGGATGGGTTTGTGCACTCGGCTCGTGATCTTGGACTCTTCTGTTAGAACCACTACTCAGCAGCCATAGCTCCACCCGCACCTCATATATACCATGCCTATACAACCAGTTTCAAATTACAGAGAACAACAACCTTCTTTCAAACAGCTTACTGATAGTAAGAGTTAGGAGGGCACTTGCTCTGTTTTCATGATGGCAAGAAAAAATGTCCTGATCTAAGGACTGGAGATACAGTCCAGTCCATGAAAACATCATGTCGACTGTAGTCAGGAGCCCTCCTCAACAAACTCTTTCAGATCCAAAGTGAAGATAGCCTCACCTCATCAGACCTGTTGCCCCACCACTGTAAAGGATCTGAGAAGCACTTTCCTTGCTGGAAAGTGTCTTTGGTCTTTACCCGACCTGCATGCAAGAACTACAAAGAGCATGAGATTTGGCAGTAGCCAATTTCATCAAGGGTCCTAGAGTGGGAAAAAATAGATCACTGGCAGCTGCACCTGAGACATCATTCTTTTAATTATAAGTCCTATTCATGAAGCAAATGTTCTGACGCTGTCATCAGGCAAAGGGACTCAGGACTCTCTTCCAAATTGAGGTAACGAACTGCCAAGAGGTCCAGCCTACTAGTACTTTCAGCAGACTGGATTTCCCAACACACCATTCGAGTACTCGATGGTCATGTCATTGCCCACACAGCCAATAAGGTGCACCGTGCTTGCAATTCCCTTGGTGAATCTGACCCCGAATGAACGTGGCCACTCATTGCGCTCCACCTCCACATAGCCGACCCCCTGTGCGTCAACCCCGTTTGCCTCCACTGGTTTCCACTGCCCCGCAACTGGCTTGAAACTGTTTGAAACAAACCGCAATCCAATGCGTTTTGCATAATGCAGATAGTACGAAGTGTACAGCCAACACATTCGTGAAGTTTTCAGTATACAGGCAAGCGGCGTAGCCTCGGGGAGGCTTGTGAGGGCACCTCCAGAACATGCCTGGGTAGAGGCGGCGCAAGGCAAGCATGACCCCGCGCGTGCCATGCTTAATGCATGCGCTCCTTCTCCATCTCTTCAGATCAAATCCTGAGAACTATCGCCATTAGAGACAACAAACCATAAACCCCGAGAATTTAAAACCCAGAGTCAGAGCATTCTACCATAGCTTTCACACTCTCCTCAAATACCGTGTTGTCAAGATTTCAATCTTAATCATAGAAAATGGTCGCATGTAACAGCTAACAATTTAGGTCTGTCATTCGACAATCAACATTTCCTGCTTTCTGTCGTTAAACTTCCCAGATTTCAAACACATAGACTTCTCCTCACTTGATCCAGAAGCTCATCACCCAAGGTTCAGCATGCACCAGAGATCCAAGCTCCTGGATGCGAGACATGACGAGAGACAGAAAGGTTTGATGCATACCTATCATGAGTTGCCGTCACCCAAAACGCCACCTAAATTGCCACGGGTGAACCATCTCCAACGACAACAAGCTCAATCGATCAATCCCCCGCCCCATAATCATACACTCCAACACCTCAACTACAAAGGCAAGCTATACGTCATCGCTGTGGACGTCGATCTAAAAAGCCTCACTTCCTTCCCCTCTTGTGTAGGAATCCGAACTTTCTTTCACGAATAACCAAGCAGCTTTTGAATTTCTGCGTTCTGCTCTACACAATTGTCTTCCCTCGTAACTATCTTTATCGTCTCGTACGTTGCGGCCACAGCGCTGCACAGCTGGTGGGTCAGAGATCGCGCTCTCTCTTTCGTGGGCGGCAGCCATGGCGGCTGGCCCACAAGGACTGTCTCGCACCCTGCATCAGCCATGCATCATCGCATGTAGGCCATGGGATGATGACCATGGCTTCTATTCTATTTTGAGAGATGTCATGGGGTGGAAATGATTGTTTACATACTTATCCATGAAAGTTGAGCCAGGTTGATCCACTGTAATAAAACAATTTAATTTTTTTTAAAACAAACACCACCGATGATACCGTACTTTTCTAGCTTATTAGGCAATAATTAATTCAAATGACATTTAATTTTTTTAATTTAAATTAAATTTAAATTAATTAAAATTCTAATTAAATTTAGAACATTTTTGGAAAATCTGCCTAAGACTTCGAAAAAAATTCCTGAGAAGTGCCTAATTGCTCGAAAATTATGAAAAAAATACCAAAATATCCAAATATGTGGAAAAATGCTTAAATTGTATTATTTAAAGCCAAAAATGGCAAAAATGCTTACTATTTAAAATTTCATGTACACAACTTCAAAAAGGCCCTCCATCGATCCAACTACATCCTCATAAGTCTCATCACCTATCGCATTGGAATCTTTTGAATGTGAGAGAATGTTAAGGTCAGGAACATCATCATCCTCGATATTGCATGTTTGTAACACTCTAGTCATGCCATATTCAAGTGTAAATTTTTAAGAAGCAAAGATTTCATAACATTAAGGAGACATAACAAAAAAGCAGGTAACATTTATCCAGGGTCGACTGTAATACATGTTTAAGAAAAAAAATTCCTAATGTTTGGAAATTACCTACCATAGGTTCATAGCAGATTAGGCACAAATTAAATTAAAAAAAGAGTGCCTAAGCAAATCTATGATTTTTCAAGATTTATGCGTAAAAGGTTGGAAAATTAATATTAAAGTGTTAAATTGTCTAAAAAAATCCTACTCTATATAATTTTATTGAAAACAAAAAACAAATGCCTCCATAAACGTTCAAAAAGTATAGGCCAACTCCCTAGGTCCATACAACCTCCAAAGGACCTTCCAATGAGTCTCGAACATCCTACATATGCTCATCACTGAAGTCTTCATCCCCATTCAAATCAAGTACATCTGAGTTTTCAATGTGCAAATTTCCAAGGTAACGACTCATGCTCTCCACCACCTCAACATCAAGATAGAAATCTGGTACCTCTCAGCAACTAAGAGTCATTTCTACTTCCACTTGAAGAACTGTGGTTGTAAACAAAGGCTCTGTAAAATTGGCTCTCATAGCCTCACACCGAAACTGAATAAGCGTGACATAACAAAAAAGCAGGTAACATTTATCCAGGGTTAATACATGGGTTAATACATGGTTTAATCCAGGGTTAATATATGCCTAATGTTTGGAAAATACCTAGGTGAGGTGCCTAAATAATATAAACGAATCTGCGGCCTGCCTAATAATATTCCAACTTTATAAGTGCCTAATAAGCTAGGTAAGTATGGTACTCTTTATTACTTTTTTTTGTTTTTCTCTTTTTGACGTATTACGAATCTGTGGATGCCACCCGGCGGATGGATGGATGAGACGGGGCTGAATGGATGCATGGATGCATGGATGGGGGCAGCACATGGGTGGCAGGGAGGAGGTCGTAAGTTACCTCATCAGCGCCATCGCTGCCTCGCAGGAGCTCTCGAGATCTTCGTGGTGGGAGGGCTTGGCTCTGGCGTTGCGGTGGTGGATCTGTCGGGGCTGGTGAGGGGATGCATGTTGCTGTGGCACTGTGAAAATTCTCCAGTTTTTTTGTATTTTTTGTTGCTATCCCTTGCCTTTTGGTTTGTCGTAAGTGCGGAGGAGGTTGGTGCGTGCAGAAGGGCAGGAACGGGAGGGGGAGGGGATCCGAAATCATACCCGAGAAGGATAGGCATGCGAGGAGGTCGAGGATGAAGTGATAGGAAGAGATTGGCACGGGTGGGAGCATGTGGCACATCGTAAGTCGGTGGTATGCGGGTTATGGGGATTCAGCAAAAGCCGTGAAACCGACATGACCATGTGCTGCTACTGGAGTGCACCTTGTGATTAATCAGCGTTGGTTGTTTTCGTCTGCATCAACCACAGCTTAGTCGTAGGACTTGCGAGAGCGTTTACTTGATTTGGTAACTGCCACATCCTTTGATCTCGGATTTTCTCTGAGGGTTAGTGGGAGGGAGCGGCTAGATCATACATTAATTCTGCAAACTTGGTGGCAAATCTTCTGTGCGACGCGCATCGGTTTGTTTGAAGTCGGTTACACCAACCTGTGTGATTGTTACCTTTGATACGAGACTCTGACACAGCAGGGAGGTGACCAGCCGTTTTGTGAAGAATAGATGACGTCGGTGGGAGGAGCCTCGTACTGGTGCTATCAATGTAATCGAACTATCGCACAAGCGGGGAGAGATGAGATAATCTGTCCCATATGCAACGGTGGGTTTGTTGAGGAGGTTCCTGCAGGTGAGGAGTTGCCAAATGCTCCCGCCCCACCATTTTATAATGCAACTGCAGGGGATGTCGACCCTCCTGGGAATGCCCGAGGCCAGGCCGATGGGACAGGTGGTGTGCCAGCAGGCTTTCGGCGCGTTCAACCTGGGCAAAGAGGAAATCGGATTTTTCCAGGGGGCTACCCAGCATTTCTCCAGGTTTTGGAAGCCATGTCGGCTGTGCTACAGCAAATGCCACAAGGTGGCAATGAAGGGGAGCCAGAGGCAGGTGGGGAGGGAACCAGAGCGAGGGCAACTGGTGGCGATAACACAGCGTTCAATCCCATGCTTTTGCTGCAGGGTCAAATGCAAAATTTCTTGGGGGGCGGGGGAAACGTCGAGGTTTTCTTTGACAATGGTACAGGAATCCCTAGGAGGTTGCCGGGGAATTTCGGTGACTATTTTTTAGGGCCAGGTCTTGATCAGCTTATCCAGCAGCTGGCAGAGAATGACCCCAACAGGTATGGTGCACCTCCGGCATCAAAGTCGGCAATTGAAGCAATGCCTACAATCCAAATTTCTGAAGAACATTTGGGGACTGATGCTGCACAGTGTGCTGTCTGCAAAGATGAATTTGAGGTTGGTGCCCATGTGCGGCAGATGCCTTGCAAGCACATGTATCATTCAGATTGTATTCTGCCATGGCTGGCTCAGCACAACTCGTGCCCCGTGTGTCGGTACGAGATGCCTACTGATGACGTTGATTACAACCAAGCTCGCACTTCCCAGCAATCTAACCCACCTGCACCACCCTTCCCCCCTACACACACTTTTGGCATGGGTGGGGTTGGGGAAGAGGGAGGTGGGGTCACTGCCGGTGGATTCACACATTGGGGCAGTCCAGCAGGGTTTGGGGGCAGGTTTCCAAGTGAAACAGGGAGTGAAAGTGGTAATGATGCAGGATCCAGCGCAGCTGCAACTGTGCCGGGATCAGGGATTTCGGGTGCTCCACAGACAGGCAACCCACCAGCTCCAGTACCTAGTGGTGGGGCCTCTGGGAGGAGAATCTCATTCCATCTTCCCTGGCCTTTCCGCACATCTGCCCCTCCTCCAGCACCCCCACCAAGTGGCCTAGCAGAGACCTCAGCATCAGGTGCAGGGGCTCCTACAAATGGGTCCCCATCAGGGGCTCCCAATCAGTCATCAGGAGCACAAAGGACTGATGACGATGGAGATCACATCATGTTTGAAGCCAGGCAAGAGGATTTGGACTAGCACTTTACCAGTACCATGTGCATGGACAGGTGGCAAGCTGAATTTGGAGGGGCAAAGGGTTCTCTCTGGCTGCTGCATATCTGTATTGCCTAGACCTCACTGAGGAGGCACTGCATATGTGGTGTGGGTGCCTTGGTAAGTGGCTATAATATGTTCAGCCTTTGGAGATGGTTGTCCAGGCAGTGGTTTCATTCGCATGCAAGAGAATCCACAAGCAAGCCTTACAATTTCGTTAGAGGGTGGGAAGCAGATGCCTTTTTTGGGCACTGTAGTGCTTTTTTTCCTTGGAATTAGGTTGAATTCAGGGCCTTCCATTTGCAGTCTTCAAACTTGTCTAGGGATGTCTGGAGGGTTGACTATTGCAGGCGGACCTCTTTAGGTCAGGCTCACTAGTCTGAGAGGCTTGGGATCATCTACTCAAGAGGAGGTGCTGCAAATTAATCTACCAAATAGCTGTGTTTATAGAGAGGATGTTGAAGTTGTTTCTTTATTTTACTTGGGAAACACACAAAAAATATGCATCACTGCAAAGAAAATATTGTTTTACTTAGTCAACGTGTCTATTTCCGAGAGTTATTTACCGCCACATTTTGTCCTTTTATATTGTTGGTACTGGTGCCCAGCTGTCAAAAGGAGGGGTGGGAAGATGGTAATCTTTAGAGAACTGCTTAGTGTAGGTTGCCATATCCCTACTTGGCTGAGAGTTGAGAGCTTCTTGGCCTCGACAGAGCCACAATGTCATCCTAATTTGTCATGGGTGGAAGTTTCCAGTGACCTTCCAGCAATGACCACTAAACAACTATCATATGCAGACTTCAGGCCCATTGGTCCTTCTGCTCTAGGGTTATTGTGTGATATCTAGTACATTGTCAAAGAGGTAACCTCCTTTGTTCAGGTGGAGGCACTTTGCCTACCACTAGACCTGGCTGCTGGCATTCAAGTGCCATACAGGCTGCCCCACTGATTCCATACTTGGAAACCCGGTATTACAGTCTGGAATTGTGAATTTGGGTCTGAACTCTAGGGTTCTTTTGGTAGACCAGACCTTGGCATGTAGGCACTCTAGTATTCCAGATGCTAATTGAGCCGAGCAGGTAGCAGCCCAATGGTAAGCTCTAATCCATGGGTTAACTTGAAATACCATCCCAGCGAAGTGTGCCTATATCTAATGGAACACTCGTCATTACTCGTAGCTGGAGGGTGCTAAAGGACATTGGCAGGTCTACCATCTCAGAACCCTGGGTTCCCACCAGGGTTTGTTCTTCACAGCGGGCACTGTATGTGGTTGTTAACAAGCACCTGCATCCCAAGCTTTGTTAGTGAGGTAGATGTTGCAGTGAGACCAGTATACAGTCTATGGACATGGTATGGACATAGGATGAGCATGCTGGTTTGCTGTTACCATTCTGGTCATTAAGGAGATTGTCTCTTGTGAAGGCAGGGTTGGCACCCACAGGTCTTGAGTCCTGCTCAGCTAGAGAGACCCTCAAGGACATGCATGATCTATCTAAAATTCATCATGGCAGCACCAACTTCTGAAGGAAAATTGGAGTCCACCTTTTTGCAGTGCTGTGGGCTCGGCAGCCTTCGAGGCAGGCATCACTAACTATCAGGTATTGAATATCCTTTAGCCCACCTGTGGGTACGAGTGTCACCACCCTGATTCTCTCCTCTGAAACAGTAGGCGCTGCTTTCCTCTTTTTGACATTGGCCAAACCAATCGTTCCAGAATAATGTGTGAGGAGGTCTAATATGCTGGCTTTTGTTAGTTCAACATCCTTGTGGACATCCATGTTCAGACATCTTGGTGGGAAATGGACTTGCATGAGCAGGTGCTCGGAGACCCTTACAGTAGTAGGGTATGGAAACGGTGGTTCTCTTATGTGAAGATTGATGTGCCTTATCCAGCCAATAATAAGTGCATTTGCAGAATTAGAGTTGCACTTACTATGATTTGGATCCCCAGTGGAAGTTCTGGGAAGGTTCCACTTCACAGGTTATCTTGATGTGGATGGCAGGGGTAGTACTCATCTATGACAGTTGTGGGGCTACTCCAAGCCATTCATGTTGACCAAATGGTTGGTGCAGAATGAGAGGGATGGGTCTTAGAAAGCCATGGTCTTGTGACAAAATTGCTTACCTGAATTTCTAGGGAGTCCCATTTCACAGTTGAGATACATGGTCCTTCCCACAATTTGTTCATGCTAGATTCTTTTGCATGAAATGGCAGAGCTACTCGCCTATGCATAATTGGTCTTGGCAGCCTTACAGTGAGCAAGAAAATGAAAATGATAGGTGTGTAGTGGGGACCGTGTTCCATGCGCATTGGATGCAACATCAAACGCCTGCACTTCAGTAGGCAGTTCGTCTTGTTTTCTCATATTAAGGGCCATGGTTTTGGAACGCTGCAGCATTTCTAATAAGCATTCCCATCATTTTGCTGTGGACTAGGTGGTCACCAGCTGTAGGTGTGGCTGCTGAAGTGTTAGCATCTTCACTAGGTAGTTCTAGAGAAAAACACCAAAGTATCACCTAAGCTATTGAAGTGCCTCCAAATGGAACTTAATTCATAGGATGCCTGTATACTCTTTTACAATTCAACTACAAAATGGGTGCAGGAATATCTAATCTGAATTGAGCAGTAAAGTTGTTGCAGTTTGCTAGCTAGCAAATTGTACTTCTAGCTGACTTTCAGTTCCTATTATTTTAGGGCCAGCTTTAACAAGTTTCCTGTGGCCTGAGCTGTGATGACAATCCAGCCACTCCATGAAGTATTTTCAGAAAATTTAGTTTGCCAGCAGACCTTACTTGAAGCTATGAACAGTCTAGGGGCCACTGGTGTATACTATGACATGTTGTCTAAATTAGACATGCAAGATACACTCTTTCCAACATTAACCTCCAATCACATCCAGAGCTACATGTATTCCAATCACAACCTCAGACAGCATTCAATATTGTTAACTGTTTTGAACTTGTGGAAAAGCACCTGTACAACATTGGACTTATTTGGAGTAAAAAATTCAGTCACTCTTGCGAAGCAGCTGCGGCACTCCCTTGCTGACCTAAATTAACTTGCAGCATATTAGAAAAGAAACATTTAAGGGCAATTGTAAGGCAAATGTGATGCGGCAACTACTACCCAGAGACTAGCTCATCATGCAATTTTCTCACTGGAAACTGGGCAATTACACATAGGTTTCAGGAAGTCATGTGTTGGTTAAGGACCAGTATTGAAATCACCGTCATCTTTAGACTGGAGCCCAAGCAGTAGGCAGGTAAAAAGGGAGGGACCAAATCTAGCCAGATATATCCTTAGCCTGGAGTTCATGTAGACTTGCACAGAATGGACATAGCTATTGCCGAACTCACGTCCTGCGCTTTTCATAGAGAAGACTGCCGCGCAGCTGTAAGGTAATCAATAACAATGAAACACTCTAAAGGTCTTCTTAAGCAACCGAACTGCGAACTGCAAGGACCAATTTACTTACCCTACCTTTGGTAGAGGACTAGCTGTCATGAGACCAGGACCATTATAGCACAGTAGAAGAATCCTAGCAGTAGGAAGCTTGTGACCTTTAAACATGCATGCAAAGTGTGGAGCGAAGTTCCAGGAAACAGGACCTGAAAATTACAAGATGAAATACAGTACACTTCACTGCTCACTTCTGCACCAAAAGAAACTCAAAGCAATTTCCATGAGGCTAAAAAACAAACCAAATGAGATACTTGATCTGCTCGAGATCTACTGGGATCCTCCTCATCTTTTCACATCCACCAAGACTCGCGCACACTGAATGAATGGTTGTGCTACTTTCAACACACTCTGCTATGAATGGGCTACCACTAATTCTGAGATTGTACTGCAATTGAAAGCAAACCCCATATGAGTTAGAAAAGGAAGGGTCTGGATTGGAAATCATATAGTGTCAGGTAAGTCAAGTTGCTCAGAACCATGGATTTCCAACGTTGCAGGGTTCTGTAAGAAAAGAACAATCCCACTTTTTGATCTGGAGAATCCTCTCCAGAGTTGAAACTCCACCTGCCCAGTGACGGCCTTCTTAGCTGGCAAGTCCTGAAGTGTACATGCTTTCTCTAACCCCTTCACCACAAAATCATTAGTAAGCAGCTTTCCCCTGTTCTCACCAGCCATACAGTCTGTAACCAACCCATTCTCATAGATTGCCAGCATAACGTCCAGGCTGTGCTTGTCCACCTTTTTCTTCAGCGAAATAGTGAGTGAAACTCGCAATGAAGAAGAGGATAGCCTTTCAAAAGTGGCCTGTTTAAATGCGCACACAGCAATAAAACTGGTCAATGGAACTGCATCAAGCTCTGGACTCTCTCCATGCTGGTGTCTCCATTACCCATTACCTCCCTTCTATTCAATCGTGCACTACCATAATAACCTTGTCTGAAAGAAGACTCATTCGAGAGGACAAAGGACATAGACGAGGGCACAGAGCTCTCTCAAATAAAACTGTTCATGGCCTCTCGAACAATTCAAGGCAATAAGGTCCATGGGTGCTGTCTCAGAAAAATCCAGGACATCCTCCCAGGTTTATGATATGCCAAGACGCAAGTGCATAGAGACAATTGGAAGTGAAACGAAACTTACATGGACATCCGGGGTGGGAAAGCGTGGTGCGGAGCGTATGAGCGCCGCAGCAGACTCAGAATTTGACGCAATGCAATGAGCGCTGCCCTGCACCACCATCTCTGGTGTATATATGGTATCCTGCTGCAATGACTGTCCATACCACCTCTGCCTCAGTGTCCATGCACTACTGGCAAACGGATCATGCCAGCCAAGGTGATTCCAATAATCTACGTGATATGCTAGAGTCAAGACGGGCACATCGCCTGCAATATCTTGCGCCTGGCCCTGCCCTAACCTGGAAAATTCAAGATCGGCAGACAGGCATGAGCTACATCCCTGCGCTGTGAAAAGCTCCACCAATACCGGACTCTGATTTCCCCCTTTTGATAGCCGACCTCCCGTGCTCGTGGTCTTCTTAATCTCTTCAGCTCCACTGCTTTGATTCTCTTGACCATTCACTGTATGTCCATTCTCTTTTGCATTGTTTTCAACATTGTCATTACTTGTGTTGACCTTGCCTGTTCTGAAACAACAAAGAAGCCGACTCATGGTTGCCTCTTTCTGTATGTGCTCTTCAAACCTAGTCCTGCCTGCTTTCCTTTCAAGCACACCAAGACTCGGCACCCGAAAAACCCAAAAATAGAAGCACTTCTCAAACGACTCGACCGTATCTCAGTATCGCAAGCTTCCCAAACGTGCCTCTCCCCAGTACTCGTTGTATATCTGCGATTGTCTACAACAACGAAACTCAGATCCGGCCTTGTTTACACAAACTCCAAGGCTGCGGAGAATGCAGGCTTCCACAAACAAAACCAAACAGTCTCTCCAAACACTCCTCTATCGAACACCAGATCTCAATTACAACAAGCAATGGCTTCCAAACGACAACCCACTGAAAGATCCCAGCTCTTAACACACATCAGAGATTTCGGTGGCAGTACAGGAGCTGCTCAGAACCCATCTCTCGGCACACGCGGTGCTCCGTCCCGTACTGTAATACTTGGTTTACTTTACTGCGCGTTACTACACATGAAGGTTAGAAAAAGTTAAGAGTGGTTTTAATTTTAATTTTTTTCCCCCTTTTTTTTTTTTTTGGATTAAGGCCGATGGAAGAACCAGAATTCCTTTTGTTTTTGGAAAACAAGACCTTCCCATCCTTTTCTCTGTTTTTCTTGGCACCATCCTTGTCAATGATTTGCTTCATCAGTCGGTATCGGCATTCATCATCGGAGGTCCGGCCGGGAATTGCAACATCAACAATAAACGTGCGCGGGTGCAGAATTCTTTCACCCAAGTTGAGTACCATCATACAAAGTGTTTCTAGACATTTTGTTACTCAAAATGTATACTTAGATGAGTGTGCAACAGCTGTCAGCTCACAATATTGACAGCTAGTATATGTGTGTGTGTGTCTGTATATCTATATATCATACTGGGGTTTGATGAAAATTTGAGATCATCAGATGGCTATTGTCAAAACAAACTACCTCAATGGAGGTTGTTTCTGGGATGTTGAGGATGTTTTAAGGGAACCACTGGAGCGACTGATCACAAACCAGGCCCAGAAAAACTAACTTTGCCATGATGCGTGCCCTGGTAATTGTACGGGAACCGTTCCCCGGTGGCGGGGAGCGCCGCCAGTCAGCGGACGGACGGAAAATGTGCCACGGATGAAATCCTCCTATTCATCCAATAAATGTTAGTGCGCTCTAGAAATAAACGTGGCTCAAGTAGTGGCGGGCCCGAGCCTTGAGCCTGGCCACCTGGCCTTCAAACGCCCCTTGAGAGAGCCCTGTCTTAAGGGTAGAGGAGGTCCTATTGCACCTAGAACTTGTCATCCTCTAACTTTCCCCTTGGCACTGTTTAATTCTGTAGCCCAATATCACACTACCGTAGTGGGAAGGCTGATCCGGCAGTGAAGTACCGAATATTTATTTTCTTTACAACAAAACACTCCGGCACAACTTAAGGAAATTTCTAGATTTTACGGCAATGCCACGAGGAGATTTTAAGTAATTCGGCAGTGACTCCCTGCATGAACTTGCTCTATCTACTCTACCAGATGTGGTAAAAGAATTATGCACCAACAGTCAGTAGGTCAGACGGTTAAGTGCACTAAGTGCAACCGACGATTATCGGGTGTAGGCGGTGTCCCACTCATTTGCCTCCATGGCGCATAAATGAAAGAGGTTATTTTCTCCTCTCACTACCAAGGGGCATGTTTTGTGAGCTGTCGCTCCCACTCATTTGCCTCCATGGCGCATAAATGAAAGAGGTTATTTTCTCCTCTCACTACCAAGGGGCATGTTTTGTGAGCTGTCGCTCCCACGTGTTTCCCTTTTTTCAAAAAACAAACAAACAAACAAACAGAAAAACAAATTATGTGGGCTGTTAAGAGCCATGAGAGCATCTGGTCAATCATCAAATGCAGTGATTGTTCAGCCAATTATTCGAGGATTTCTTTGAGCTAAGGAAAATATTTTCCTAGAGCTTTATGCCTTGAAACATGCATTTGGAGATTTGATATTTGGAGTTTGTTTGAGATTTTAGGCCTTTTTTTATAAAGTTTCTGGAATTTCGGCAGTTTTTCCTAAATTTTCACTTAATTATTAGGCAGATTCATTTCTAATTATTTAGTGCCGGATCAGTCTTCGCACTATGGTAGTGTAGTTCTGATTCACTTTTGTCTGGTGGCTGTCTCCACATGGAACTCGACCCCTTCTCACCCCCAAGCGAAGGGCCGGACAAGGCTACCTCCTACATATGAGCAAAATTACCCCAAGAGGGGGTATATTAAAACCAATTAGTTCAAGGTCAAGAAAAATCCCCTTTTTAGCCTTCTTTCTAGCGACCGATGGTCAGAGGCGGCGCCCGCCACGTGGCGGGGTGCAAGCCGTCGCAGAGCGGTCAGAGCGACAGACCGCTGGTTGGTGGAGCGGTCCGAGTCAATATCCAGTGGTCCGCCAGCCAGGGCCTTCCCGGAAGGACGTGAGGAATTTCCACTTGATGGCGCCCTCGTGGGGGGCCTGCGATAAAGCTGGACGTACAATCTGAGTCAACGTGGGGGCCCCGCGCTGCAGCGCCGACGCGTGCGGACCCCGCTGCTCCCTGGCTATACTCCTTGGTGCTTGGGTGGCTATGACGTGGCGGGCTGCTATGGCGTAGGCAGACCCTGAAAAATAAGAAATAAACAAAAACAAGAAAACAACCACCCCCCCAACCAAGGTCCCTTGCCTTTTGGGCTTGGCCTTCAATCTTTAATCACCCTGGCTGCTGGTCAGCCACCTGCAGAGCTCTCCTTCGCTCTAGTTAAGCATAAACTTGAGCAAATAAGGAAGATAATAGGAATAATGTAAGAACTTAATGGACGCGTGTGATCTGACAGTACTTTCGCCGGATTCCGGCAACCTGGGCTCCTCCGGCAGGGCTCCTGTCAAATCCTCCCCACCCCATATTATCTCGGTTTCACTATTAAATACTTATGAATCCGAGTGGGTTGCAAGCTCTGGTGGGTTGCGTGATGGTAAGGTGATAGCAATGGAGGCGGCGAGGTTCTAGGTTCAGTTCCTGATGGGAGGCTGTGGCAGTGTAACCCCGGTTGATGTAACCCTCCACTCTGTGTAACCCCGGTCGATGTAACCCTCCACTCTGTGTAACCCCGGTCGATGTAACCCTCCACTTGGTGTAACCCTCTGTAACCTCGATTTCTCATGTAACTCTGGTTGGTCCATTTTATACTTAGCCACATTTGGACTTAGTCAAATTTCGAGACCAAGTGTGGGTTACACCGACTGGAGTTACACTCCATTCTGTGTAACCCCGAGTGGAGTTACACACCTCGTCGTGTAACCCGATGTAACCCCAAGTGGAGTTACATACCTCGTTGTGTAACCCGATGCCAAGTGCAATTACACACCTCGTCGTGTAACCCAGTGTAATCCCGACTGGAGTTAACACTCCTTCAGTTCCATGATGCTTTGCTCCGAAGTCGTCCGTTCTGTCATTGTTCCGATGCAGCGTCCTGCTGTTGTTGCAATATCTCATCGCTATACAATTTCTAACTCTAAATTGCCAAGTGCCCTCACTATGTGAACCTACTCGATAAGAGAAGAGGGAGAATAGACAGATTACAACTCGTCCTTACAGTCGTCCTCGTACATTCAAACAGTCCCAAGTTGTCGCTAGTTGTACCGAATTGGTAGCATCATATGCTGTCTCTGCAGCTTCCTACTATCGTTTTGACGTCAGAGTACCACTCGATGCCCGTCTCAGACCCTATCCAAGTTCCTAAGTGTTTTACCAGTGGTTCCCCAAAATAACTAGCAACTTATTATGTTTTGGCAATACAATGCCGAAATTGTCTGGCTAATGATAAAAAACGATCTGAAAATAAAATTGTACCCATTTATACATCTACACACTCTATCACTTTATGTAAGTCAAGCCAATGGCATCTTTGCTAAAGGAATCCACCATACAGACCCTGCATCTCAAGCACTAGAGCTATGGCGACAAAAGAGGCCTCGAAAGGCTCGACTAGAAGAAGACGAGTCTTCATGAGTCTCACGTGGAGATAATCTTTCCACGTCCCAAGTGAGGTCACCACCTCACTTGGCACATGGGACCAAATGAAGTCCTAATGCTAACAAAATACAAATATAAATGTATAAAGTCTTAATTAGCTAGAAATAACTATAATTTCTTACTAACCATGACTAAAACTATGACAAGAGAATGCAAGGCAGCCCTGTGAGTGTACTCTTTCCTCAAACGAATACGTATAGTAAAAGCTGCCAAGGCATCAAACAACAGCCAATAACCACGAGTCTGATTCATAATGCATTGTTTCAGAACTGGCCCTAGGGTTTCAGAAACAACTTTTGCAATGGTCCATGTAGAACCAGATGGCACGCGAGCCTGCAACTGGGAAGTTTGCCGACTATATCAAAGATTTATAGCAACAGAGAATTCAAGAGTCTCATGGAATAAAACTACATTGGAGCCGAACCTTGTTTTGACTGGTGTTTTCAAAGTTCCTAGTCATAAACCTGCCCCTTGCATGCGAGACTCCACTCATGCCGTCCCTTACCCTGACTTCTTAGTCCATGTTATAGTTTTTTGTAACACTGATTATGCTTCTGCTACGCTGACCTCCGTCATGCCGACACACACCTCTTTGTCATTGGTTGCATATTGACAACACTTGGACATCAAGTGCCCAAAGTAGTGGGCACTGTATGGATCAGATAGGGTCAGAGATGAACAAGTCACCACATTCTTTAATGCACTCGCCAAAGTACTGAGGTTGGCGCCCTCGTCGGCCTTAACATAAGCGACAATTTTGTTACTAAGTTTTTAATCACTAGAAGCATTCGTGTCCTTTACCACTGGGGAAACGACTCATTTTGAGTCGTAAAAGTAAAAAAAAAATGGGATCGACTGGAAGTTACAAACGACTAGTTACAACAGACATGGAAGTTGGATCGGACATCCAATGATTGGAGTGGTAATGGACGCAGACACATGAATGACTGTTGAGCGATTATTGTTGTTCAAAGAACCACGTGGCGTAACCAGGCCAGCCGCTCATGTGTCTGACCTTTTGGGCTGACTTTGTGACTTTTCCCTCCGGATGAGTGGAATGACTCACCGGACCGCGGTGACACATGGACGCCGACGTGGCAGCGCCGCAACGAGCAGCACTGCTGCCACGTGGCCACGGATCCCGGGTGCCACGCGGTAGTCGACCACATAACTTGCAGTGCTACATACCCAGTGGCAACTGCGGAAATCGGCACAACCACTGGTTTACTACTTTAAATGAAGTGCTTGAAATTACATGAACAAATCATTCATAGTGGTTCATGCTTTGAAGTTCTGGTGTTTGTAGTGAGCCGACTACTACATACGCATGTGATGCCATACAAGAGAGCTGATTATGTCATTAGAAATGCAAAAACGATGAAAGACATGCCATAAAACAAAATGAAAAGATTTGAAACAAAATGAAATGAAATGAAATGAAATGAAACAAAATGGTACTTTATTACGTTTACAGAAAGCTCAAAGAGCTTATGGGACAAAATGGAAAAAAAACAAGAGAGATGAGACAAGACCAAAGTAAAAAAACAGCCCAAAACCTACTACTGCTCTAGGGATTGCCTAAGGGTCAAGGCCTCGTGGAGGTAAGTTGCCAAACATTTCTGATTCTCATAATGCAAGACTTCAGTGATAGATTGAGTCCCACGGAATAGACCATCTACCCATGCAGGTTCTTGTAGCTGTTGATCCACATGAAATCATAGATAATCTGGTGCTTGAAATTTGGCCCTCTTGGATGAATCTGGACCCACACTCTATCTCTGTTCCTTCAGCTATCCATGCCTCTGCACAAATCATGCATTCATCTTTGCCTTGCTGCTAGTAGCTGACAACGACAACCTAGATTTGTTCTAG
Organism: Takakia lepidozioides; assembly: GCA_030704615.1. Taxonomy (NCBI): domain Eukaryota; kingdom Viridiplantae; phylum Streptophyta; class Takakiopsida; order Takakiales; family Takakiaceae; genus Takakia; species Takakia lepidozioides. The sequence goes on along the minus strand of CM060732.1, from coordinate 64,797,213 downwards.
GAAACACCCAACTCAGCTTATCACACTAGTTTCTATACTGAATTGGATCTGTTACACTCTGAAATGTAATAGGCATTCACCTTTTTGTCTCGGTTGTCCCATCATTGACTGGGGTCAGAAAAGTATTCATTCCACAGCTTCTACTCATCTCTATTACTTGGTTTTTTGATATTTTCTTGTTGTCACATTGACATTATCATGTCAAAGTCACTCCAAACTAGATTCACTCAACCAGCTAACTTGAAGAATTCAACATGGAAATTTAGGGCTGATACTGATAAGAGGGAAAAACAGGGTGAAATGTGCTGAAGACGATGCCTTCATTAGGAGTGTCTAATTTATCAATTGTGTCACTGCTGTCAATTGACCATCTACCCATGCAGGTTTCTTGTAGCTATTGATCCACAGGGAATCATAGTTAATCTGGAGTGTAGAATAAAAACTAGAATCAATCCATGGAAAGGATCAATTAGTTTCGAGGTTCGTTCACAGGGAAAGCACTATACGTTTGCAAAACAATGATATTAAATTATTCGATTGCCCCTCATTTCCTTGCAACAATGAGATGTTTACCACCAGTCATCTTCATCCAAGGCAATTAACGTTCTTCCAGAATGTTCTCTCCATCTTCTATTAATTCTACTCCATCAGCAGAGATCAGATACCATCTTTCTACTAAGTTCTTCCTCCAGTAATCTTCCTTACAGAGGTTCGATAGTTCTCTATACCATCCTTTACTCACCAATTGTAATTGGACAATCTCTTTATCGCTGCAACAAAGCTTCTTAAAGATATTTATCGATATATTGTCTGATAAATTAGTAATCAACTCTGACGATTCTTTTACTTCCTCATCATTTGACTGTTCCATTCATATGCCCTTTTCTTCACTATTAATCTCTTAGTTCAATCGAGGACTTCCTACTCCAAAGTCTTTGATTCGCGCCTTCATATATTCTGGGTATCCATCTAAATGACAGTACCACATCTGGATCCACTTACGTCTTAGATAACAATGTTTATATAGAACTGATAACTCCATGTACCAGGCTTTACTTACACTCTCTAATTGCACTAATTCTGCATCATTACAGGATAGACTCTTAAATATCAGAATCGATACATCTCTTGGTAGCCCAGATTAATTCTTGCACATAATTCTCATCTCCTCCAATTGTGCACATTCTCACCATCTCATACAAAAGATAAGCATTCAACTCATCATTTGCAAATCATTCCATCATTATGGTGCTTACACAGAAAATACCCAATTGAATTCCCTCCTTTACTTCTCCAAACAACAATAAAGACAGTATTGCAGATCTACCATTGAGGTAAGATTCTATCTCCTAGATTCTACAACTCCTACGCACAAACACGCTCTACTCTGGTCATAGCTTTCTGGCTCAACTGACACTGATTGATTTATAGAAGATTTGCCCAACAACTATTGTAACCGCTCCTAACTCTTTCTATTCATCCAATCATTCCATCCATTGCTAATATCCAATATTGAATAGAACCAAGTCATCCGTCATTATAAAATATCGATAAGAATCGTCATATCGCGTCTATATCGAGGGTATTGCAGAGTATGTCAGCCGATAATTCACTAAAAAATCTTATAATAAAAGCTTAATTGAAAATTTCTATTATTCTACATAGCCCCACTCCTAATTGTGTAGCGTCCGATAGGCCCATAGTGCAGAGAAGAGTTTCGTATCCCAATCGGTACCAGCTCTGGAAATAGTTTTAGTCAAAATTCCACATAACAGCCTGTCATGGTTTTAGTCATGGTTAACTAGAATTACCTACTTCTAGTTAATTATGACATTTTGGATATTTATATTTATATTTTGTGTGTTGGGACTTTATTTGGTCTCACATGCCAAGTGAGGTGTCAAGCCTCACTTGGGACATGGGGATGGGTTTTCCCCTTGTGAGGGTTGAGGAGGGCTCATCTTCTTGTAGTTGAGCCTCCATGAGCCTCTCTCACCTCCATAGCTCTAGGTATTGAGAGGGAGTGTGGTGAGGGCTTTGTAGGGTGGATTCCCTTAGCAAGGGTGCCATTGGCTTGACTTAGTTTATGTGATTGAGTGGATTCATGAGTGGAGGGTTTCCATTGCGTTCATTTTCATTATCACTACAAGAAGATGACCTTATGCGCTTGTGAGTGCGGAGTGTAAGGATTAGCTTAGCACTTGTGTTGGTGTACACCAAAGAGTGAGAGAGCTAGGAAAAGCTCAAGTATTTCATAAGGTTTGCAAGGTGTTACAAAGGAGAGTGTGTTTGAATTGTATCAAGGAGGTGGAGAGCTCAAGTAGAGAGCTCTTGAGTTACAAGACTTTGCAAGTATTGCAGGGAGAAAGTCTTGTGTGTGTGGAAGCAAAAGGTTTGAAAGTTTGAGAAGAATGAGCATCATCTCTTGTATCTCAAGTGTTGTGACAACCATTTGCCAAGGAAGTGGCTTCTATGGTGAAAAGAATGCATTGAGGGTTTGTAGAAGCATTATTGTGCACCAAGGGTTTGAGAGCTTGGAAAAGAGCTCTTGTATCACAAGAGAAACGTCTTACACTAGGGTTTCAAGAGCAAGCTCCAGTTGTTCATGGTGTGAAAGAGAAGCCAAAGAGCGGCACATGCTTGGGTTGGAAATACCATAGAAGGAGTACAACAAGTGTAGCTTGAGGAGCATTGAGTAGCTCAAGAGAAGCTAAGAAGTGGTTGTTTTATCCTTGGTGAAATGTAGCCAAGTGGGATTTCATTTGGTTGACAAACAAGCAAACTAAGGCGCTAGAAGGGAGTGCTTTTGCTAGTTCTATGAGTTCTTGGATTGCTCTTGGTGAAACAAGTGGTTGACCAAGCAAGTGGCGCATGTGTGGAGCATGCTTTCCAAGTGCGGCTTCCAACTTCAAGCTTGAGGAGAGCTAGAAGGTGAAGGGAACAAGTTCATTCTTTTGTGTATGAGGTGATGCTTATGTGGAGCATGTTTTCAGCCCATTGAGGCTTCTATTTTCAAGCCTTGGAGAGCAAGAAGGAAGGAAAAGGGCTAGTTTCCACTTAGGTTCGAAGGAAAAGCACTTGTAGAGCATATGTTTGAGTTGGGGTTTCAACCTTAAGCTTGAGGAGAGCACGACTCTTGAGCTAGCAAGTGAAGGGACTTGAATCTTCCTCTTTGCATGAGATGGAGATGTATTGATGCTTGGAGAAGCAACACATAGAAGCCAAGAGTGGAGCATGTGTGTGGGTGGCCAAAGAAGAGTACATGAATGAGTGCAAGACTCGGTAATGAGGTAAAAAGCTTGATTCTTGAGCTCCAAAGATAAGTGAAGCTTGATGTGTGGCAAATGCATTGCTAGGTGAGATGGAACCAAGCTTGGTTGTGGCTTGAGGTGAAGAAGATCAAGGTAGTTTACCTTGGTATCTCATAGAAGTCATGGATGCTTGAGGAGAGCAAGCATGAAGCTCAAAGAAGCCCACACCCTAGCTTGGAATGCACAAACCTTAGCATGGGATGCACAAACCCTAGCATGAGATGCACATGAAACCCCATGTTCATGGGAATGGTCACTATAGTATGGGAACAGTAACTATAGGTTAGGAACCGTCACTATAGGTTAGGAACAGTAACTATAGTATGGGAATAGTAACTATAGGTTGGGAACAATAACTATAGGTTGGGAACGGTAACTATCCAATAGAAACGGTAACTATCTGATGGGAACGGTCACTATAGGCTGGGAACATAGTGACACATAAAGACAATATAGGGTTTTTGGAGGATTTTCAAAGGCCTTTTGGAGGATTTTTGGGGGGATCTTTGGGGTCCTTTGAGGAGCTTTTGGAAGACACTCTGAGGAGCTTTTCTAAGGCACTTTGAAGAGCTCTTAAAGAGGTATTTGAATGACTGTTTGGAGGACTATTTGTGGTCCTTGAAGACCAAGTTTTGGCAAGTTTTTGGAGCCTTTGGAAGGCTATGTGGAGGACCATTTGGGGTCTTTGAAGACCAATATTTGGCAAGTTTTTGGAGCCTTTGGAAGGCTGTTTGGAGGGCTGTTTGGGGTCCTTGGAGGCCGATATTTGGCGAGCTTGAGGAGTCTTTGGCGACTTGTTGAAGGACTATTTGGGGTCCTTGAGGGCTGAGATTTGGCAAGCTCTTAGGGCCTTGGTGTACTGTTTGGAGTACCATTGTGCAAGCTTTAGGAGCCTTAGTGAGATTGTTTGAGGGACATCTTGAGGGCTCTTAGAGAGTTATTTGAGAGATCCTTGAAATGTCTTGTCTATTGCTTAAGTAAAAGAGTGTGGAGATAGGGTAGTGGGATGAGAGCATGTTGTGATAAGAATTGCTTTAGTCTCTCTTCATTGTAGTCTTCCACCCTCTCTGTAGGCCAAAACCTTTCCGTAGGTGGAGGCAAGAGTCAGTCCGGGTTTGGGCTGGGGTGTCTTGCAGGAGCGACACTGTGGAGTGTTTTTGGTGTGGGGGAGTTACTGTTTTGATTTTCTTGTGTTTGGATCCCCTCCACACCTGCATGCTTGACTGTGTGCCATGTCAGTTTTGTGTGGGCGCTTGTTTTCATAGGAGGCTGGTCCGGATTTGATTACCGGTCAATCCTAGAGCGTGCTTTCGGTGGTGAGGCTAGGGTGATGACCAGTCAGACCATCATTGTTATCTTATGGTGAGGCTGGGTTAATGACCAGCAGACCATATGAGTGCTGGTGCAGGTGCACAGACAAAGGTGGAGGCCATTGCATGCATTCCACGCCCCATAGATGTAAGCAGAGTTCGTGCTTTCATGGGGTTAGTAAATTACTATTGTCGGTTTGTCAAGGGATTTAGCAGCATTGCAAAGGCTCTTACCAAGTTGACCAAGATGGGTCAGGAGTGACAGTGGGAGGAGGAGCAAGAGGAAGCCTTTGAAGAACTCGAGGCTCGATTGACTTCTGCGCCTATTCTGAGGCGGCCTATTCGGGGGCGGCCTTTCCTGCTACATACGGATTGGAGTATGCTGGGGATTGGAATAGTGCTCACACAGGTGGATGATGAGGGAAGAGAGTTCATAGTGGCATATGCTAGCCGCTCGAACACTGATGCTGAGACAAAGTATTAGCTCATATGAAGGAGAGTGTCTAGTTGCAGTATGGGAAGTGGCACATTTCAGATGTTACCTCTATGACAATCTCTTCACCCTTGTCACAGATCACCAACCATTGAAGTGGTTGTCAGACAAGCTTACAAGGAAGCTTGCACGGTGGGCACTTATGCTTCAAGAGTACGACTTCCAGGTAGTGCATCGAGCCGGAATTGTCAACCGGGATGTGGATGGATTGAGTCGCAATTTATGCACAAGTGAGCTTGATGATACAGGAGCTCGTTGGCATGGTGAGACGGACGAGGAGATGGTGCCAGGATGACATGCATCCTAGCAATGGGAGCTCAAGATGGTCCATCCCATAGGATTGGTCATGTAGATGGTGTGCATAACGATCCGAAGATCAGTGAGGAGCTTGGTGGTGCTAAGGATGTGCATGAACATGCAGCAATGTTGGTCTACTTTCATACCGGAGAGACAGCAGCCGGTGTGACTGCTAAGGAGAGGGATCGGATCCTACAACGAGCCAAGAGGTTCAAGTGGGAGGGGACTCACCTACTCCGAGTATGGGAGGATGGACGAGTGAGGATTGTACCTCATCCAACACAACGAGCGCGAATGGTATGCCATGCCCATGAGGAGTTGGGACATTTTGGGGTGCGACGCATTCATAGTTTGTTGCAAAGACAATATTGGTGGCGGGGCATGCACACGGATGTGCAACAGTTAGTGGCAACAGACACAAGCAACACACACTAGAGGTCATCTTGGGTTCATGTTCAGTCAAATCCTCCATGGGTCATGACACAAGGTCAAGGACAATGTGGTGAGGGCACCTTCTTCTTCGACCTATTTCAGCCTATTTTGCCCTCTCATCAGACTCGGCCCTGAATTTGAATCATGGAGCAGAGCTGGCATGAGTTTTTTTAAGATCCTTCACGAGGGTGCGACCGCAATCGCAAGGTGTGGTTTTTTTTTAATGTACGATGTGCAGAATTTTGTCCATCCTGCAAATGTGGGTTGTTGGCTCCTGTTAGTACCATGATTTGATATTCTTCCTGATGTTTACAAGGTTCTTGGGAGAGTCAGCTTGGTCTTAGCAGACCGTGTTTCAAAGTCTGCCTGCTCAGCTGCACCGTGGTGCAGGTTCTCATTGACCAATCCGACATTACCTGACTATAGACACAAGCATCACACACAAGGTCAAATCCTCCATGGGTCATGACACAAGGTCAAGGACAGTGTGGTGAAGGCACCTTCTTCTTCGACCTATTTCAGCATGTTTTGCCCTCTCATCAGACACCCTGAGATGCATATTGAATTTTGTAAGTTAGCTCATTGCTCGTTGATAAGTAGGGTTGGGGGTGTTTGCTGGAACAATTCTAGGCTGTCATTGTCAGCTGCTAGCAGGAAGGCAAGGATGTATGCATAGATAGCTGAAGGATTTTGTGCAGAGGCATAGATAGCTGAAGGAGCAGGGATAGAGTGTGGGCCCAAATTCGTCCAAGAGGGCCGGATTTCAAGCTCCATTATTTCAGTGTCATCCATTCAGCCAGGGATTTCCTGGTGACATTACCAAGGCTTTACTCGCAACACGATGCTTGTAAAGCTTCCTTAGCTTGAATGCTGATTATGCTTGAATTATTAGGTTTGTAAAGCCAGTTTTGAAATTTTCATGGTAATCAGCTCTCTTGAAAATCTGTAGGTTGCAAGCCATTTACAGCGGGCCATGGGTGGACTGGAAGACAGCCATTGAAAGTCCTGGTGCAAGTTAATACCAGTGGAGAGCAGAATAAGCTTCATATGCCCTTTTGGTGCTAGTTATCTTCATGTATGGTACTGTTGAACACCAACAATCTTTTGGTGAGATTCTGTCTTGGTGCACATGTCTGATAAAGAAAGACGGTAATGTTTGTTCTGATACCTGAAGGCGTGAAATGATTCAACACAACAAGAGCATTACGCGTGTCACAGTACAAGCTGTAAGAAAGCAAGAGATACATAGTTATACAGTCAAACAGACAACTATCAGTTTCTGTGGAATCTCTTGCCAATGGCAGGATGGGCTATCGTTGGAGTCTTGACTTTGCACGCCCATTGCCACTAACGATTCGCCATAACAAGTATATGCTGATGATGGTGGAACATTTCTCCAAGTGGATTGAACTGGTGGCATTGCCTGACAAGGCAAGTGAGGGGGCTGTATATGCATTCTTAGATCGAGTGCTTAGCCAATTTGGTGTTCTAGCCGAGGTACTCACATACCAGGGGAAAGAGTTCTTGGGGGAGTTTCAGGCTTTGTGTGAGTAAGCCTTGATAGACCACCGCACTACTTCTCGGGATCATCCCGAGGCTGATGGCTTGGCGGAGAGAGTTGTTCAAACAGTCAAGAGGGGTTTGCGCAAGTACGGTTTGCAAAAGGGACACCTGGGAGACTGGGACCTTCAACTGCCTTGGTTGGCTATGGGCTATAGGTTCAGCAAACAAGCGTCACTTGCCACCTTCTCACCTTACTTTCTTCTCTTTGGCCGAGAGCCAGATTTGCCTGCATCTATTCGCATGGAGACTACAGTAGTCCGCAACCTTGATGATCCGGATGTGTGGATACAAGCATGTGCCCAGAGGGCAGAGTTGTTCAAGATAGTCATGCCTATGGCTTTTGAGAACCTTGCTATTGCCCAACACCGAGACACATTGAGGTATGTCACTATACGTGGAGGGGGATATCGGCCAGGTATTCGGCGTTTCCACCCTGGGGACTATGTGTATATGCAGCAGACAACGCCTACGACCTTGGATGTCACAGCAGGACGTGTGATTATAAGGGTCCGGGAGGTGTTGCCTTCAGGAGTGTTGATTCTAGAGGGTCGAGATGACATGGTATGGAAGGACCATGTGCGCAATTGTGCGCCATGTCACCTTCCACATGTGGATGGAATGATAGATCCCAACCTTGCAGTGATACCTATAGGGTTGCATTGCATGCTATATGGGCATGCTGGTGGTGCCGCAACCATGTTGGTGTGTGACAAATGCTCAAGGGGGTGGCACATAGGATGTTTAACACCGCCACTTGAGGAGGTTCCTAGCAGAGAGTGGTTGTGTCCACGATGCCTTGGACAGAGGTAGTGGGCATGACAATGGTAAGATTGACAAGGACCCAAGGTCTAGCTAGTGGGAGTACATTCAACGCCATGGATACCGCGGTGAAAGCCATGGATTGCAAGAAGACGACTAACGATGGGGCTACTTTTGCACCCGACCTCTTGATCTATCGACTTCAGATACTGGGACTTGTGCGATTGAAGACCAAACAATGATCTTATTGAGATGGATACTTGTCGGCTATCTGGTGTTAGAGGGACCTAATCACCAGCTAGGGGGGCGATTGTGGCATAGCTTTCTAGGATTGTGTGCTTAGAATGTACGGTGGACAACGATGTATGATGGTTAGGTGCACGACAAGCCCATTGGTCTTTTTAGTGTGCCCGTTAGCACGAGGATGATAGGGTGTAGTTTTACGATGCTTGATGACATACCTAGTAGTCAATTGCTCAATGGTAGAATTTAATAAATGTGTGTCACGATCGTTCACCAGTTCTCAAGAGTATCCAAACCGCGTAATAATATTTTCATACAAAAATTGAGCGACCACTTTGGCAGCATCGGTACGGGTGGCCATCGTCTCTACCCATTTAGTCACGTATTCTGTTGCTACAAGAATATATCGATTTTGGCCATTGCGAGAGGCAGGATCGATAAGACAAACAAAATCGATGCCCCACTTCTCAAAGGGCGTTTGTGCCAAGATAGAAACCAATGGCATTGAACTAGAATGAATTGGTTTTCCCACTCGTTGACATGCATCACATCGACGCACATAAGCAAAAAAATCTTTAAATAATGTGGGCCACCAATATCCCAATAGTAAAACCTTCCGGCCCGTCGCATCGTGGCAGCAAAATGTCCACCGCAAGAATCAGCATGACAACCTTCAAGTATCATAAGAACTTCTGCTTCCATAATGCAACGCCATAAAACTCCATCTTTTCCGAGCTTATATAAAGTTTCTCCAATAATTGTGTAAGGAGCCGATTTTTCAACCAATCGACGTTTCTGTTTCTCAGTGTACTCCTCAGGGAATTGCTGCAATGACAAATAATTGAAAATAAGGGCGTATTCCCCCGTTATAACATCAATCACAAAAAGAGCGGCGTCTGGGAAAGAATCGTCTATCGGCTCTTCTCCCACTTCCTTTGATAGGCGACTAAAAGTGATCGGCATTGGTATGTTTGCACCCAGGGCGAACCATAATTTTGAAAGTAAATTCCTGTAACAAAATAACCTATCGAGCCACTCTTCCACTCAATTGAGGTTTATTTATAAGATACTTCAATGCATCGTGATCCACGTGAAAAACAAAGGGGTATCCCAATAGATAATGGCGAAACTTTTGAACAGAATAGATCATGCCCAAACCTTCCATCTCAATGGTAGTATAGTTTATTTCTGCAGCAACCAATTGACAACTTGCAAAATATATTGGATGGTCAAAGGACTTTTCATCCTTCTGACTCAAAACACTACCAATTGCATAGTTTGAGGCATCAACATAGACTTGAAACTCCTTATTCCAATCAAGGGAAATCAAAATCGGTGCCTTTATCAATCGTCCCTTCAATTCATTAAAGGAGCATTGACACTCTCGCGTCCAATGCGGCTCTGCATCGTGCTTTAATTATAATTGTGTCAGAGGTAAAGCAATTTCAGCATATCGATGGATGAACCGGCGATAGTAACCAACATGCCCAAGAAACGACCGTATCTCCGTTACCGTAGTAGGAACAACCTTTGTGGGATCAATCGATATACCGCGAATATAGACAATATGGCCTAATAGCTTCCCCTTTGTAATGGTCAAGAATTGGCATTTGCCTACATTCAAAGAGATTCCATACCCTAGACATTTCTGGAAGCACAACTCCAACATCTTAGCATGGGTGGCCTTATCATTATAGACACAGAAGTCATCAAAGAAGATTTCCATAAAAAATCACAATTAGTCTTCAAACGTTGCAGTCATCGTTGGAAAGTAACCGGAATTGCACCCTCCTCTAGGACAATACGATGTTGACAAATCTCTGGTGGTACACCACGGAGATCCGTATAATTCCAAACAAAGGTTGTGTGATTGCGCTTGAAAAACTTCTTCCACATACACAATTCGTTAGTAGGGATCTCCGCAGAAATGATTATGTCATTGGGTTAATCCTCCTCAGTACCAATATTCATGAATTGGTATGGATCTTTCTTTACCAATGGTGCTCAACTATCGTCAGCGACGTTATACCATTCAATATCCTCCAATAGAACTGCTGACTCCCATTCTGATTCATGTCGCACCATATAAGTGGGACGAGCGCCTTGCCATCGCAATATGGCATCATCAGAGTCATCATCCAAATCGCCGGGCCATGGATATTAAGCAGGTCCTGTGGAATGGAATATTTGCCGACTGCGTGTATGCTTAGGCCATAGAGAGAGTATCGGTGTACCAGTATCGGCTTCACTGGTCCATCCTTCTACTTCAAAAGTAAACTCGGACTCCACCTCCTGAGTCTCACCATGATATGCCACAGGATACATCTGCAGAGTAGTCTTATTTGATCTTTTTCCCAAAGTCAGGGTCCCTTTGCCCCAATCATTTTTAGCCTTGGATTGGTATAACCATGGGCGTCCCAGCAAAACAGGGTAAGATTAGGCCGAGACATTCAACCGAAAGACAATATAGTCAATACGATACTCCAAGCCCGCGATAGTTGAGGGAACGACAACCAAGACACCCATTGGTTTAACCCGGCTCTGGTCGGCCATTCTTAAAATCAATCGAGTAGAATGCAAAGGGCCTAGACCTAGTTCATCCATGATATCCGAGCTCATAAGGTTGCCGCTGGACTCACCATCAATTTATGCACCCGTGACTACAACACCATCAATTGTCACATCAACTTCAGGAGTACTAGGGTCGGGGTTCAAACTTAGGGCAACTTCATTGATTGCCATAGGCTTTGGCTATCTCTTAATCAACAAAGACTACAAAGTAGATTGACACTAAGGTGCAATCGCCAATAATTGCCTCATAGATATCGTGGGTTGTAAAGCATCCATATCCTTCAAGATATCATAGTGAACTAACCCTTTAGCCAATGCCATTACCTGCTTCCTTCGTGAGGTCTTAATATGGCCAGGCTTCATTCCTCCCGATATCGGACCAGTATACTTTCCTCTAACTCTTCCCTTAACTGGCTCCAAAATCGGGGTGTATTCAGCAGCCATTATCGATGGCTCATGCTTGATAGGTTCGACAATAGAGGTGGATGGATGAACAACCAGACTTGGCGATATCGGTGGGGATATCGGATGGATATCGAACATCATCAGCAACGACACCAAAGTGGTATTGGCCATCTTGGGAATATTCTCCTCCACGATAGGTTCCATAGGAAGCAGCTTACGTTGCCGTGTTGTTACCCGCCCTTACCATTGGAGACTCCATATCGGATGAGACATATTGAGAAGATAATTGTTCAGAAGGCATCTCCTCCTCTCATATCTTGGACTTCCCCTTTGATTTAGTCTTCATGACTGCATTATCAGGTAAATGATGGACTAGCCAAAGACCTCTTTTTTTTGCCTACTCCGTCAAACTGGGGTACTCGCTATTGAATCCAGTCCGCTCCTTTTTCGCTAAGTGGTGCTCAAAATGGGGTCATGATTTCCCGCAGGTTGCGTGGAACTGAATATAGAACGAAATCTGGAGAAAAGATCGTGCAATTAAGATCGATTTCTGGATTCTTGTGGAAGCTAGTTCATCGTGCCCTCCCTCTTAAAGCAGTAACCAATGTGGACTCCCCTTCTTGCACTTTGTGCCAAATGCATACAGAATCCATTGAGCACTGCTTGGCGCTGCTTTGCAACATCCCAAGCAGAGTATTAAGGATTGTGCTGGCTTTCTACTCTAATTGGAAAACATTCCCTTCCCCCGCTCCTCCTTCTCTACTCGTGCTCAATTGCACACTTGCTAGTACTCATTGCTTTTGCCCTGTATGGGCGGCTCTTAGAGCACACACGCTTTGGAATTTATGGAAAGCTAGGTGTTTATGGGTGTATGAGGGAAAGCCCCCCAGAGGCAGATATGTTTTGTTTCACATATTTCATGATATGCTTACTAAGGGGAGGAAAGCCTGGGCTCAATTGTATGCATGCAACTGTTTCCAGAGCTTCAGAGCAACGGGGGAGGCAGCTGCTCCAAGATATCAAACAGTCCTGGGCCAAAGGCAACATGCTCGGAACCTGTCTTCCCAACCTTCGTATTCAATGGCATGACTCCATCCTCCCTCAATGGGAAGTCCCCTGGTGAGGGGGACGAGGGGGACTTCAACTGGCAGCATAAGAGAGCCAAAGACCCGAAGTTTAGAACATAGCTTACGTTCTGAAACAAGATACCTGTCTGATGGGGATCTCCTCAAGTTTTCAGGATTACGCTTAAATCACTGTTGTTAGGACATCACCTTAGCTCCACTGTTGATACCCTGCTCCTAGTTTCAACCGCGGCATGCTCTCCTTTGCGCATCTCTTTCTTCTATTCTCCCCTTAGTGAATCTCTCCAGAGTTAAAACTCTCCCCTCCCACGATCTCTGATCTCCAGCTCACTGGTCTTAGCTTTCTCTTAGTTCCTTTTCAGTAGCTCGTTTGCTAGGGTTCGGGGGAGGTTTCCCCGCAGTTAGCCTTCACGGCCTTAATAGTGGTTATTTTTTCCACTGATGTGATCGTTATTTCTTATTTAATTTGATTACAAGGGCTTCCATCCCCTTTTGCTGAAAACAAATTAGGAAAAAAAATAAAAATAGACCAACACTTGGACAGAGCACCACGAACTACCCAGGTGATTTTGGGTTCAAATCCTGCTACCTTGTCGAGTTTGGTAATAGTATTATCCTCCTTGGGCAGTGTCCCTTGAGTCTTGAGCGGTGTCGAGGTTATTTTCTCCTCTCACTACAATTAAGCGGCCTGATTTGTGAGCCGTCTAAAAATAAAAAAATAAAAGTATTTATGTCCTAAAAAAACCTAAAAACTACATTAAAAAAGACCAAAAAAAAAGAAAAAAGAAAAAGGGCTAGGTAACCTAGGCTACAGGAAAGAATAATGAGAAAGGAAGGGAAGAAGGTACAGAGGACAGAGTAATAAAGGGGGGAGAGTGACGGCGGGGCAGCGCCGTCAGCCCGCCACGGCCGGCGAGGCGTGGGTCTGGATATAGCCGCGCAGGGTGACGTGGCCGGGAGCGTGATAGGTGGAACTGGTAGCTGGCACGGCAACCAGGAGAAGAAGTTGCACTCTGAACATCAACTGGCCTCGATCGATCTGTCTGTCTGCGTCGTGCCCATGCGCTTCATTTCTTCACGCTCTCCTCACCTGCTGTCGATGCATGCACTACTGGCAAGCGGTAGAGAGTGTGTTGCTGCAGTGGGGGACCCCCTTCCTCACATGGGAAAAGAGAATCAGGACGTGGAATTAATGCTTGCTCAATGTGAGTGGGCAATGGACGGGTCAATTGGAGTTGAATTTGGCTGTAGAGAGAGGGGAGGGCAAGAAACACAATATGTGGTGCATGCAGACGTGGTAGAAGAGGTTGCATGCACGCAAAGTAGTGTAGACGGGAGGAAGAAAGCTGCCTGCTGGCACATGGACGTGCAAGTCCAAACCAGTGCTGCTGAAGTTAGTTAGTAATTCACGTGTTTGGGAATGAGGTCATGGGTATAGAATGAATTCTGCAGTTTATCAAGAGATGGAGTATGAAAATGGGTACTGGGGGCTCTTTCCTGATAATGCATGTCTATGTCGTATGCTATAGTTGGGTGGTCAATGTACTTGCCCTAAAGGAGCGGGGCCGGTGGCTTACGCTATCACGCAAATACTGGTGCAGGGCTGACATGTGACAAACAAATCACAGTAAATCTCTCAGCTTTTTGCCAAAGGTCCCCAGCCTTGAGAAGCAGATGTCTCGCGCTATTAACCAAACCCCATGCTTATCGCTTTCATTTCTGCATGCGTAGATGCCTGCTCGTACAATTGAAGTTTGAACGCATATACACAACACCGAGGTCATGACAAAGGGCTGTGTAGTGAACTGTTGCGAACCCAAGTTTCTGGACTTTAGTATGATTGGCCTTACCCTCTCCCAGGTGATTGCAGCAACTTCACCTGTTATATTAAAATGCGATACCTGTTAGATTGTGCCCCAGACCAAATTCAACGCACGGGTAGAACCCCTCCAGAGTTCTGCAGTGTGTCTGGAGCTCGATGGAAATACAGTTGCCAATTGATAGGCATCCTTGTCTGCGTCTCACACACGCAAAACTTGGTTCTGCTTATGGAGTACTATATACGTGCATATGATGGTAAAGAATTGGTTTCGATGGTGGAGGGTAACAGGTGCAAGAGCCGAATGAGAAACTGAACGGGAGGTACTCTTCTGGGGAAAAACGATCAGCTATTGGGGCAGGAGGGTGTCCGCTCCAATGAAAACTCGCAGAGGTCATTCGAAGGCTCTTTCGAAGGCATTTTTTAAGGTCCGTGTTGAGCAAGATGATGAAAGACTCTATTATTTTGCTTAAACAACCGGTTAAACTTGTATGCTCGTGAGGGGTTTCCGGATGCTGTGTACTGTGAAGGAAAGAAGGTGAGGATAAGTAAGCTCATGCAAAAAGGCTTGGTGGACGTCACCTCAAAGCAACCCTAGTATGTCGCTAAGACTGGATAGGTGCCGCACCCCCACTTGTGTAGATGAATATAACGGAAATCTTATTATCTTTATTTATTGCAGAATTTTAGGGTTATACTGTTAGAATATTTCTGAGGTCGACAGTTGGCTAGATTGCACCACCCACTCAGAATTTCAGGGTCCCTGTCATCTTTGCAAAGATTTTATAGGCATTTTTCATCTCTGGCAGATCATTGCAAAGTCTATGTTGTAGAGGAATATCAGTGCGATCTTCAACATTGAGGTATCCCTGGAGTGGGACTGTGTGGTGTCTCTTTCTTCAGTTCAAAACCACATGTGATCTCCCCAAATTCCAGCATCACTCAAAGGCCATAGAACCCACAAGACTCCTTCCACCACAGAGCCTACTGGAGCTAGTGAGCTGCTGGTGGAGCACCTCTGAGCTATTTGAGAGATCTGATCCTGTGACAATGGTGGAAACTAGTCAGTTAGTTATTATTCTTTTTCCACTGTAGAAATCAGTGTGCCAATTTCACCTTGGTTCCCAAAGTGCTTCATGTGCAATATACACTCGAGTTTTGTGCGGATGGTCTGATCTTAAGGATGAAAAATGTTTGCAGCAGAGCAGCAGGTTCCATCAACCCAAAATTAGGAGAGTTGCACACTGTCTAGAAGGGAAACCCCTGCCTGAACGTCAATTACGCGACAGAGCTGTCAGGCCAACGCAAGGCACAGCTAGTTCCAATGATACAACTGATGCGGGTGACCCTGAGTATGTCCGAAAAGGACCAAGTTTCATTGTGCAAAACAAAACACGAAAGACCAGGGTCAGGAGGCCCAACAGAAAGTATCATAATGAAGAATTTCACATGGGAGACCCATGTGCCTCCGTTGATGATTTGGATGGTTCAAAATCACTGACCTCTGCTGACAAATCAGACACTCTAGATGATGCTGACAGTTCACCAAATTTTCCAACACACGCGAACACGAGACACAGTATAAGAGGTGGATATGTAAACGGGGAGTTTTTCTGCAAAGAGGCAGATGTAAATGACCTACAGCAGGATTGTCATCAGGAGTGGACATATGCTCCTTGTACACCTCTCACGACAGACAGAAGGACTCATTCAAATATTTTTTTTTGGCGTTCCAAAAAATTATGTAAACGAAGTAGGCGAAGGCCTGCCAGCCCTTCACTTCTCGGAGCACTGGAGAAGTGGATACACAAAGTGCAAGGGCCCTCACTCTGTCCACATTCAAGTTGTGAGGAAGAAGAAGAGACTTCAGCGAAGTATCGAGATTGTACAGGTCAGTTCTATTGCGCCCATAGATCGGACTGTTCCTGCCCTGCTCCATCAGGGTTTTCTGCTATATACCGAGGTGAGGTACATCTGTATGTCTCTCTATCCCTTGTTGACCTTGTTTCGGAATCCTTCATTCACCATGGAGGCAGATCAAATAGTGGTCAAAAGTGTGGTGACAGTCCCTATCTGAAGAGAAAAGGTACTCTGAGCCAGCAAGTTGGTGAGCCTGCATGGGCTAAAATCTGGGACGTCCATCAATGTTGCTTCCTGGTAGGTCATGGTGTGGTAGAGATCTGAATCTGTCCAGGAAGGCCAAGTTCTCCATCACTCTCAACGAGTTTGCATTATCCTAAGAGGCAATTTGACCGATCACTTGTGCCACACTCAGGCAGTTTTCTCCGGTTCCTGACCCACTTGCGTGCCCTCGTATTATAGGGTCTCTTCAAGAGAGGTTTTCCATTTGTGAACTCACATCTGGGATGCTGCACCTCTCCAAGAAGAAATGTAGTGTCCAAGATGTCATCTCCACTTAAAATTCAATTTCTGTGATGCAGGCCAAGCTCTGTGCGATGGGAAGATTCTTGAAAGTGAAGAATATGGGTTTAAATCTGACCAAGAGGAACTGCTGGTGGGGGAGGATGTGGTTCAGTCTGTTTCTGGTTTGGTTCAGGGGCCAATCCCCAGTCCAGAGAGCATGCCCAGGAGACATGGGTTTGGTGATGCAGCCATAATCCCACTTACGCCTGCAAAGGGGCAGACAAGACAAAGAACTTCATCCAGCCACCAGGCAGTGCAGGAATTGCTAGCCAAAGAGAAGGATGTGTGCTCATCAAATGGTATGGAAATTTTACCTCTGGAGTTCGGTCCAGTCCCTTTGTTGGCCAATGGGCCAGAGAATTCAACCGGCGGCCTTCCTCTCCCACCAAAATCTGGGCCTTTAGCTTGCATAAATGCAGGAAAAGAAATCTCTATCTATGTTGATTTATCAATGTACTCCTCATGTAATTCTGACTCTGTTATAGTTAGCACGCCTGTCGCACCACAGTCAGTTGGCTTCGACACAGAACCAACTAGTTCTGTTGGTTCTATGGGGGCTTCAGAGGAACTTGCACTGGTGGTTGGAAGCTATATATCCAACACATCCAACATTTTGGAAGAATCATACCTACCCTCGAGACTGGCTCCTGAGACCTCAGGTCAACTTCAAGCAAAATTGGCCATGGAAACTAGTTCAGAACCTGTGGCCGAAGTGGAGTCAAGTGCTCTGAACCCTGGTAATCTCGAAACCACTTCAAGGAACCCATGAGCTCTTTAGAGACTGGATTTGATTTGTTGTCTGGGTATTGTTCTGTTAGGTGAGGACATGATGCGTGAAACCAGAGAAAATGCTCAAGATACTTATCAGTACCAAGAACCAGATTATGGCCATGAGGACAAAGATGACTCAATTTAGGATGTTGAGCTGGAGAGGCAATGAGACATTATGAATGCATAATCTTTAGTCATTTTCTAATTTCATGTGTGAGAAATATTTGTGTATATTATAATGATGTCACTGAGGATGTAAAGGAAGTCAAGAAAAGCAGTTTTTAGGACCACCCATCTATGACCAGAGTATTTGTTAGTTTTCATCTACAATGAGGACCTTATGTCCTCAAATGAATGTCAGCCATCAAATGAGATCAACTTTTCTTTCACCAAAGTATATAGATCTGAACTATTTTGTCACAATGTGGGTACAGTTGCTGTTCCCGCAGGTGCTTCAGAAAGAGATTTGGGGACTTGTCTTGCCAATTCTTGTTCTGACATGGACACCAGCTTCTTCCGAGTAGATAGAGGCACTGACAAGAAAAAACAAGCAGACGTATTCACCAGGCCTGGAAGTGGAGTGCTACCGTCAAGACCTGCTATGGCAGATTTGCATCACATTGTAAGTTATTTGAGATGCTTATCTGGCACCTACTGCAATCTGTGACCTGCTTACCTTGTTAAACTGTTAACCAATTTACTGCCTCCAATCCCTGGCTTTGTGCTCTCTGGTGTTAGAAACTGCAGTAAAAGCACAAACATGCTGATCTTCACCAAGGACCTTACAGCCTCTGTAGAAGTCCCATGTCCACTCTCTCACCTGAGTGTGGGTTTTTACACCTCATAGCAACTCAGACAACAATGGCTCTAACTTTCCCCGGCTTACCTGCTGAATAGGATTCCATTAGTTTGAGAGCAACTTCTGATAGCTAGTCTACTGTTGCTAAGAGTAATCTTGTGGCAGAAACTCCTCCCAGCTTTGTGCTGTCGGTTTTGGGCATCAATGCACAGTATGCCCAATACTAAAGGACCTAACCAGTAGAGTCTTTGTAGAAATCTCAACCTCTCACCAAAATTCTGTTTTTCTACACCTTCTGATAGCAACTCCAACAATCTATTAACTTTGGCTGATGTGAGTATTGAATTCTTCTCAGGATCTTCATGAGTTTGGTAGAAACTTGCAAGAGCTGACATACTTCTGCTGGAAGGAGGAGAGCCTCTCCATGCAAATCTACCTTGCAAGGGTGACATAATTGAAATTTGTGCCAGCCAAAAAAAACAAACAAACACGTATTGTAAATAAACCATGTGGAACACCATTTATACAGGTGGTTGCTTATGCAGACACTCTTCAGGCCTCTCTAGAAGGGAACACCTCCTCAGGCGAGCTTGCGTCTTCCTGTCTACCTCTTTCAAGAATCTGACACACTTCCTTCGGAGAGCTCGCCTTGGATTCTGCAGTCCCAGCAGAAGCAAACCAAGAGCTTCTCTTCACTTGAATGTGCTAGGTCTGTCTTCTTGGTGCATATTGTCGTTTGTGTTTGATCATAAATGCCCCTGGACTGCAGGAATCGATTGTGTCTGCCACTGTCAAAAAGAAGAAATACACACCGAAGGTTTTCAAGGAGAAGAAACCACTAATATCTCCTCAAAAAGGAAAGGAGCGGAGCGGAAAGAGCAAAAAGAGAAAGACATGCAAAGATGGAGAAGGTATGATTATCACTGTGACAGACCTCAATAGGCGCCATCTGAACTAGAAGTCCTAATACCGAGGTGTTTTTCAAAGGAGATTGCTCAACTTTTAGGGAGCACAAGTTGGTTATGCTTTATTGTGGGTCTCTGGGATTTTCCTATCCATGGAGCAATGTTTGGCCTGTGAACACATTTGAGACAGTGCTAAGGCACTTTACTTACCTTATAGCGAAGTACAGTTCACCTAAGCATGTCCCAGCTTTGTAACTTGATGCTGCATGCAATTCAGGGGTTGGTCATACATCGTGTAAAGGAGGCTCAAAAGGCGTTGCTCCAGCTTTGGATGATGGCACTGCTGTTGGTTTGACGAGAAAATCAAGGAGGAAAAAACGAAGGAATGCAGAGCAAGGGGATCTTATTATTTTAGGTGATAGGATAGAGCTTGACACTGGTGTGGGACTTGATGAGACAGCTGACAGAATAGGGTCCATAACTCCTTCTGCGTTGCTTCTTGTCAGTACCACAGCTATTGTGAAAAGGAAACGGACAAGACAGAAACACAAAACTGCAGAGGGTGAGGATTTGACCAAACTGGCTGGCCAGCCTGGACCACATACTCATAACACAGCCATATGCAAAAGTGCAGCTTGCAAAAGATCCAGACATACAGCTCAGAGTTGCAAAATAAATTTTGGCAGTACCCTGTCAACTGCCATTGAGAATGAGAACTTAGATAAAGAGCTTGGGAATTCCAAGGCCATAATAGGTGGATTGTACTTTTCGAAACAGCCTGGAGCAGTGTTGTCCACGAGATCAGACTTGCAACATTCAAATGCTGAAGTGTTATTGGGTGGGAAATCACATATGGTGGTTCCACTGGATGGGGCGGTAACACCAGCAGCAAATCCTTTGATGGAGCAGTGGACTGTTCATTCAAATTCTTCTGTAAAACTAATACGTGATAGGCCAGTATCAGTGGAAATATCAGTTGCAGAGCAGTCCAATGCTACAGACGACCTAATGTTGGGACAGCCGGTTGTTAAGGTGGGATTGTCAATAGATCAGGTCATCACTTTGGAGAGGGATGGGGTTTGCAATATTGGAGGAGAGTCACTGTGGGGGCCATCGAATATGGAGTCACCAAGTGCCAAGAGAAATACACTCCGGAGATCTCTGATGAAAGATTTTAATACTGTGGCAACATCAGAGCAGTTCTTGTGGAATCAGTCATTGGGAGGATCAGAATGTGACATCCTTGAAAGGTCAGGAAGTTTAGTGGATGTTAATGTGGGAGTGTTCCCTCACAATAGGTTTTCTTGTTATTATGATCAGGGCTGCACCCAATCGAACTCGTCAATGGAAGGATTTGAAGAGCAGAAAACAACCATGGCAAGGAACAGCCAGAGGCCAGATAGTCCTTCTCGTCTCTTTGATCAGCCAATCCCGTTTTTAAGGATGAATGCCTCACAGCGCATCTTATACATGAAGAGTTTGATGGCTTATCCTGGTTGTGCACTCTCACCAGTGGTCCTGTGGCGCCACATAATGAAGTATGTCCAGGCGGAAACAGAGCGCAAGCTCATTGTAGGGCTATGGCCGCATGTGATGGAGAATATCCCAGAGACTGGGAGAGCACAAGTTGTGGCTGATTTGCCTGATGTAAAGAAGTATCTTCCAGTGACAGATAAGGAGCAAGTCATGCAAGAGCAGAATAGTGCCAACGTGTTGTTTGAGGGGCTCCAAATTGTCCCATATGAGGGCAGGGCTGGAGACTTGGTCCCCTATGAAGGTCCCATACACTCTCTGCGAAAGAGGAAACTTAGGATACAACCCAAAGTGGTGTTGGATGCAGAGACTGTTAGAGTCTGGAAACTGTTGAAGGAAAAGAGCGATGATATTGGAAGTGAGACAGATGGTGATAAGAAGATAAAATGGGAAGAAGAGAGGCGTGTCATGGAAGTACGTGCAACTGACTTCATATCACGCATGCACTTGGTACAAGGTTGGGCTCTCTTTCCCATTAACTGTCACTCCTCATGCTTTTGCTGAAAGGAAGCTTGAGAACGAGTATCTTGAAATTGAGGGAGATCCTAGCAGCTGGCAGGAGAAAAACGTCTAGCTGGTTAGATGAGGGAAAGCCAAGCTTTTCTTTGTATGAGCTCGTGTGTCACTTCCGATGCAGCAAAGACCAGGAAGAATGAAATGAAACTAGCCAAGCTGCTAGTACATGTCATTTAATTGATAATCTGGACCCAATCCGCTTGCTCCAGATATTCCTCTCCTCATGACAATGTAGAGGGTGTGAGAAAAACAAGAAATGATAAGAAAAGAAAGGGACGTTATACTGTCTGTGAAAAGCTCAAGAGCTTATGGGACAAAAGAAAGCAGAATACAAGTAAGGTGGGGTCTTAACAAGCAGCCCTAAATAATTATTCATCAAGAGATTCTCTAAGATGGAAAAACCTCATGCAGATACGCTGCTGAGATTTTTTATCCTTGAAATGAAAGATCTTAGCAAGGATTGGCTGTACCACAATAGGCAGTAGTAGTGACCCTGGATCTCATAGTAGACAGCAGAAGAAGAAATTTTCATCAGTGTCAATCTCCCCTGTGTCATCTTTATTGCAAGGCAAGCACCAAGTGGTCATCACGCACCAGGTTGTCCCATCTACCAGTCTCTATCCGCAGGCTGTGTGAGCTCACCCTGAAGCTTCCCAATGCCCGTAGAAGAGATGAAGCTCTAAGAGCGTATGGGACAAAGGAAAAGAAAAGAAAAACAGACAAAAAAGTGGCCCCCAACAACCAGCCACCACAATCAGAAAATTACAATGCAAGGAGAGAATGTACCGAGTCCAGTGGAGGCCCAAAGGAACTGCGGAAAATAAGGTTCTAAGGAGGTTTCCTACACCAATGAAGATGAACAAGGAGAAGTTTTTACTTTGTTATACACAAAGGAGATGGGACCAAAATTTATTTCATCTGTAGGATGCTTTGAGGGCACATGTGATCAAAGAGAAATGAAAGGAAATGAAATGGTACTTTGTAACGTCCGCGGAAAGCTCAAAGAGCTTCTGGGACAAAATGGAAAAAAACATGAGAGAGGAAACAAAACCAGAGCCACAAAAAACTCCTGCTTGAGGGATTGTCTAAGGGTGAAGGCCTCGTGCAGGTAAGCTGCCAAGCATTTCTGATCCTCATAGTAAGACTTCAGTGAGAGATTGAGTTCCGCGGAATAGACAGTGGAATCTCCCACGGATCTCGTAATATAGAGGGCAATAAAAGAAGAAGTGTTCTTCAGGTTCAATTTCAAAGAGAGGAAGGAAAGATAAGGAACTCTACAAGCTCCACAGGAAGCCAAAGAGCTTATTGGACAAGATCACTCTAACTGCAAGAGACCTTCAGCCTTACTATGCTCTGGAGATACTCTTGTAACTTTCTAACAGAATGAGAACTCACCCCAGCAGAGTGGATGAACTTAACTTCCTAGAGAGTAAGAGAGGTGTGCGAAGGTTTGGCTCGAGTCAAACAAAGAGGCAATGACACAAAAACCTGCAGAGAGAGACCGATAATCTTTGCTTGATTCTGCAAACTGTCCCATGCTGCAGGTGATCGTAGCTTCTCTGAGTGGAAAGGCTCTGTCGTCGATTCAGTGGTAGGCGCATTCATGACACAAAATGTGTCTGATTTCCTTTCCAGGTACTTAAATTCAAATGGCTGGTATAGGGAGGACATGCATGCAAGCTATGAAAACCAAGAATCTCAGTGGAGGATTTGAAAGTCTGTCTAGCACTTATTTTGTCACATGATGTAACAGTTAATTTTGCTGATGTTATTGTACCTCATATCCAGGAATATGCAAAAATAAGTGTCTTGATCGATCCTAGATGATTCTTCCCTGTTGACCAAAGATAGCATAACAGTGTGAGGTGAGATATGTGTCTGATAGTACAACAGTCATGGCAAATTGGCAAGGACTGTTTAGGTTGCTGCCATGATGAGTCCATTTGTGGAGTCTTTTCACCTTCTCATTACTGTTTGATGTGGCACTGAACAAGTTGTGTGATTGCAGCTCGGCCTTTATGGCACTACGTTCGCACTTCCCTGTCACTCGTCAGGGTGTCAATGGCTCCAAACAGGCTAGCACCCCAGTGGAATCTGGTGAACCCCTGGAACAAGGGTACCCAGAGTGTAGGATAAGTAAATGTGAGGCCACATCTGCAACATGTCTGGATGGATGCGAAGGACGAGATCCAAACAGAGCTATCACTGACCTGGAACCTATTAGTGACCCTGAGACTGTTGCTGAACTCTCAGTTAATATGACTGAAGTGGATGATCCAGATATCAACTGCTCCGTGGAAGATTCTTTGGAAGAAAGGTTTGGGGAGGCCTTATTATTGCCTGCTACGTCCCAGGAGGGTTCAAATATGCTAGAACATTTCACTATGTCTTCTGATCCCTTAGACACTTCTCCTCATGTCAGTCCTGATATGAACACGCAGGTTGGGGCTGGTGTCGCTCAAGCTCCTGCAGTAGACTGTTCAGAGAAAGAAGACAAAGTTGGTGGTCCAGGAAAACACCACGATACTGTGCAGTGCTTAGGTGGAGACTTATTCAATCCCGAACAACTTCATGGGAATGATTTCCTCAACGATGAGTATGGGCATCTGTTAGAACAAGCTTTGGCAGGAACCGTCCATACCATCCTAGGGAGGAGTACAATCTCAATGCAAAATTCATCGCAAGAGAGGTCTGCAGTCAAAGTGAACAGGCCCTTGAACCTACAAGCAGTGCAACGTAGAAGAGGTCAAAGTGCAAATGTATCTGAAGTTTATGTCCCACGTAGAAGGACAGTTGAGAAAGGGAGGAGACCAAAGGGAAATTTCAATAAAAAAGGCCTAAGTGGTCCTCAAAGGGCCAGATTCGAAGAAAAAGAACCGGTTGACCTTAAGGACTGGGAAGCCTGGAGAATTGAGAGAACTGGAACAAACCAGCAGGATCATGAGCATGCCAGGAGCTTCTCTGCAGAGGATGCTGTTGATTGGGAGGCAGTGAGGCTTCTGGATGTACCACAGCTCGCGGAGATAATCAAGGAGCGTGGGATGTACAATATCCTTGCTGACAGAATCTTGGTCAGAAATTCTCACAAACTATTTCCTTTTCAGAATGCAACAGTAGAGCATTTATTTGGACGGCTCCTCCTGCATTTGTCATTTTCTTTTCAGAGATAGCGCTAGGGGGTTCGTATAATGTCCCAGAGACATTGAAATATGTTATACGAGAACACACCTTGGAAAAGGGTGCAGATTACCTGACTATTTGATCGATATATTTATTTTATGAAGCCTTTAGTATCATGGTCTTGCAGAGCCAATGGGATCTGTGGTCAATTATTGCCAGGTAAGGAGTATTCATTGGTGCACTACTGGAAAATTTACGCAAGCTCAGAGGTTTATAATATGTTGCTCTTTCAGTTGTGGTAGGAGTTTTTACTCAACATTGACAGTCGGAGCTAGTTCTGCAGGGTTTCCTTGATAGATTGCACAACGATCATGGGAAGATTGACCTGGAATGGCTCCGGTCCCTCTCCGTTGATGATTCAAAGTAAGCTCTTCAAGCCATGTACCTGTTTGTCACGATAAAGGTGTGGTTGGACTTAGTTTGGGTATTCATGTCCATCTGCAGGTAAGGAGGGTCCTTCTGTCTGTTATAATGCACGTTATAAAGCACCATTTCATGTCTGTCTCCTTCCTAGCAAGCTCAGTACAAGTAATTTTATGTAGACATCAGGCTGTTGACTAATGTTGTCCTTGAATTGTTATTGCAACTGCCTGCAGAGAGTTTCTCTCAAACATATATGGGCTGGGGCCCAAAAGTGTCGATTGTATCAGACTGCTCACCCTCCATCATCCTTCCTTCCCTGTAAGTGAGATCCATGGAGCCTACTTCATGTCAATGTGGTTCTTGCTGCAGAAAACTCCAATTATTGCACCGTATCTGCAATCAAACTACTTGCGAGCTAGGTTGAGGTCTGTTACCACATGCCAGGTGTCTAGATTTTGATCAAGGCACTGAGGGCACCTAGTCATTTTGGTGGGACAATGGTGATTTAGTTCATTTATAAGTGGCATGGATTTACAGTACTGATTCTGTGGCTCCCTCCTCAAAGAAATATAGAAGTTTGATGGAGGGGGCCACCATAAAGGAAAAGCCTGAGGGACTGCTCCTCGTCCCCATTCCAACTTTTTGGGTGTTTGTTGTCAACGTCTGCCGATGGATTGAGCATCTATAACTGCTTAGAAAGTTCAACATAAGTATACCGTACTGACTAAATCTTTATTTCCTCAGACACAAGGCTACGGCAAACGTCTTATGAGTGCATTCTTTATTTGCTCAGACACGAAATTCCCCTGGCGGGGTGAATTCATCAATTGTGTACCTTAGTAACTGAAACTTTATCTTGTCAGACACTTGACGCCCATAGCTGGCATCCATTTAGTTAGTTTAAACTGTCATGGAGGGAATATCATTTCCTTAGGCGCATTAGATTCAGGCCATGTATGCTTAGATACTTGAGATGGTAAAACCCTGAAAGGTGTGTTGGCTCAAGACATTAGGAGTTGTTTGCTTGCAAACTAATAGGCTGTTGCATTATTTTGTACCAGGTGGACACAAACGTGGGACGCATATTTGTGAGGCTAGGTTGGGTCCCTCTGCAGCCATTGCCAGAGGAAGTTCAGCTGCATATACTAGATAAGTATGTTGAATACAACATTTGCTGGATATGTTGTTGCAGCAGATTGAAAGCACAGGATACACTCTCTATATCAGTGGGAGACTTTAGTGGTGAACTGCACTGGTCTGCAGACTATCCATACAGGAAATGTGGTGCTGTGTGTGTCAGAGCAGTAGTTTACAACCTTGAAGATCTAGAGAGATTTTGTGCCTAAGGAGTGACCCACGCTGCAGGCATCACTCCCTAAACTGCCCATAGGGTTGAACCTGATTATTCTATAAGGAGGTTGTTACAGCATTACTTGATTGGGTGTTCTTAGAATCCATTGTTCCCATTTCTAGTGATCTGCTCTGCATCTTTAGTTTGGGATAACCCTGGACATCGTCATGGCATGATGGTGTATAATAGGTACCCTGTTCAGGCATCGATTCAACAATATCTATGGCCCCGCCTTTGCACCCTTGATAAGGAGATTTTGTAAGCTTGGCTACCTACACTTCTTTTCTTGCAGCAAATTATAAGGAATGACTGAGCTCGTGCATGCTGTGTGTATAGATACTTTATTTACAAAATCTGAATAATGGCTTTTGTTTGTAAGGCTTATCTGCAGGAAGGTTCAGTCGGCCAGCTCAAGAATAGTGTTCATTCTCAAGCTTAGACTGAATCTTGTACTGTAATGAGTGATGGATGCTTTGTTGCAGGTATGAACTTCACTATCAGATGATCACGTTTGGAAAGGTCCTCTTTCTCTCCCTCTCTACCATTTCATTTCATTTCATTTCATTTTCACTGTCCCATAAGCTCTTTGAGCTTTCCGTTGACATTATAAAGTATCTTTCATCTCTCTTCCTCTGGACGTTGTAAAGCTATAAAGATGTTTTAAAGAATCTCTTGATGGATGGTTTTTTTTGAGCTGCTTGTTGAGGCCTCCACTCAATCACTCGAACAATAGTTCTTATCTCTGACTCTGGTTTCCTGTTTTCTCTCATGTTTTCTTTCCATTTTGTCCCATAAGCTCTATGAGCTTTCCGCGGACGTTATAAAGCACCATTTCATTCATTTCTCTCATGTTTTTCTTTCCATTTTGTCCCATAAGCTCTATGAGCTTTCCGTGGACGTTATAAAGCACCATTTCATTTCATTTCCTATGCCCAGCTTGCACAGGGCGCAACCAGGAAATTGAAACTGAAGAACACTTCTTCTTTTCTTGCCCTCTGTATTACGAGATAACTTCTTCCCACCTCTGCCTCTAGGAGCATCTCTTCATGATTACCCTTTTAACAACTCGTCAATATTTTTTTTGGGTTGAGTTGGTGGTCTACGACTTTACAAAGTCACAGGACTTCATTTGTCAAGTGGAATACGTTGTTAACAAATAGCAATGCAATCCTGGTCTGCAGGTCTTTTGCACAAAGAGCAGGCCCAACTGCAATGCATGTCCCATGCGCTCTGATTGCAAGCACTATGCCAGTGCTTATGCCAGGTCAGTGTTGCTATTCAACCTCATAACACTGTTGCCCATTGGCTTTGGCTTGGGAAATGAAATGGAATGGTGCTTTATAACGTCCGCGGAAAGCTCATAGAGCTTATGGGACAAATGGGAAAAAAACAAGAGAGAGGAAACAAAACCAGAGCCAAAAAACAGCCCAAAAGCAACTACTGCTCAAGGGATTGTCTAAGGGTCAAGGCCTCGTGCAGGAAAGAAACAAGAAACAAGAAAGAGAAATGAAATGCGGGGCCACAAATAGTCCAAAAGCAACTACATCTCAAGGGATTGTCTAAGAGTCAACACTTCTTGTCTAAATGAAATGAAATGGTTCTTTATAATGTCCGCGGAAAGCTCATAAAGCTTATGTCTAAGAAAAAGAGTTTATAACGTCTGTGGACAGCTTATGGGACAAAAGAAAGCAGGATATAAGAAAGAGAAATGAAATGAAATGGTGCTTTATAACATCCACGGAAAGCTCATAGAGCTTATGGGACAAAATGGAAGAGAGTGGGGTCCTTAACAAGCAGCCCAAAAACAATTCATCAAGATTCTCTAAGATGAAATGAAATGGTACTTTATAACGTCCGCGGAAAGTCTCATGCAGATATGCTGCCAAGAGGACCCAAGGGACAAAGAGCAGTTGGAACCATTTCAGAAGGAACTCTAGAACTAGTATGAACCGCCATGGAAAGAAAGAGTCATTGAGACAGCAGAGTGCTTCTTGTAGACGGAGAGGATGTGCAAAGAAGTAATTGGGCTGTAAGATTCTAACCTTGCGGAGTAGGAAGAACAGAAATATAAATAACGGCCCTGCATGTTGTAATGTGAGATGGGGTGATGGAGCATGCCACAGTGCCAAGCCTTTGTTAACGGCACCAGACAAAGCAGCTGGTCCAATACTGGCATTACCATCAGCAGCTCATCCAGGACACTCAGTGGGTCCAGAAGCAGGACAGGATGTCTTCTTCGGAAGTGTAAAGACTACTGCGGCAGTGTCCCCCAGGTATTGTCTACCCATAATTGAAGAGCCCAGCACGTCCGACGAATCGGATACCGAGTCAGACATTGGCATGGTGGACAAGCCCACTGCTGCAGAGATAAAGGACGACCCGATGCTCAGTATAAGCAAACAGGGAACACATAACCGACATAACATGGAGTTTGGCATCTCGAACAGCTGTCCACCCAACCCTGCAAATGTTGTGTTTGAATCAGAACTGAGGGTCCTGGAAACTGTTGGGGTTCACTGTATGCCGTCAAATGCTCCCAGCAATGACCAACCTCCAAATGATGGAGTTGATGCAATGGATTCACTGGGGGACATTGAAGACGCATTGGATTGTGCAGATATTTCTCAGCCATCAGGAGCCTTGATAGTTGATATTCCATCACAGGCGCTTGTTTTGCTGCCCCCTGAAGCTGCTTTCAAGCCTGTGCCCAAGTTGAAGAACATTGGCCGCCTCCAAACAGTTCATTATGTGTTAGAAGACTCTTAACCCTCAAAGAGCTCTCTTTCTCATTTCCTTCTTTGCTATGAGTCCTTGCCCCGTTATCATGCTTGGGTTTCCTGTGAATGTTATATCTTTCTATTGAATGAAGAAGAACAAAGATCATAAAATTCACAGGAAAGAAGAAAGCTCATAACATTCTTCTTCTATCTTCTGTTATGATCTTTCTATTTTTAGAGTGAAACAAGTCTCATTAGCAGGTTCTCATAACGCCCTTCACTTGACTACTATTATTGAATGAGGAGAAATTTTTGACATGTTTGTCATGCTTGCAGATATGAACTCCCTGACGGTCATCCACTTCTTAATGAGGTAACATTTCTCACTTCTTCGGCTTCCAGTGGAAGTGAGAGCACCATCAGCCCTTGGAGCTTCCCATGGACATTATGAAGTTCATTACATCCTTTCTGTTCTTCATCTTGTCCATAGGCGCTTATGACCCTATATGGACCACCCCACAGAGTACATATAGCACCTATGGGGCACTATAGTATCCAATACAATTGAAACTGGGAGACTCCAGTAGTGCTCCCTTTTGGTGGGCTGCCAAGCTACAAGCCCGGCAGGAAATCCAAGGCACAGGGTGCAGGTAGCCAAATTACGATTGTATTCATGGCATTTCTATTATACCCGCTGGTACACATCAAATTAAGAGTAAGTTCTACACAGATTCCTGAATAGTCGCTGGGAAAAAATCCCTTGGCCTTGGCAGTTAGCCTCGAAACCAGGGTTTCCTGAGCTGCTCCTTCCACGGATACAGATAAGATGCATGTGCCACAGTCTAGGCTTAACCAAAATCTCCACCCCAAACTAGCTGTGAGAAGAGTTACATGGGAGAACTGAGGGAAAAGGAACACCTGACAATTGTCAAGAAGCGGTTAACACTATAAATTACAAGCTTAGTAGACAGCAGCTGATGGAACTGCATGTCCAGCAGACCTGGAAAACAGAGATTCTTACAAAAAACACCTTGCATATTTTCTCCAGAATCTGAGAGGAAAGAGACCTGCAGGCTACTTAATTGCTGTTTGTGGAAAGGAATAAAAGGTGCTGATGTTTGTAGATGCAGATGGATGCAAGAGAAGCTGACGACCCTTGTTGCTATCTGCTCGCAATTTGGAGCCCTGGTACTTGTCCTGATTCTTGTATACATCTGTTGCAAGAAGGCAGATTAATTGGTTTGCTTGCAATGCGAGAAACAGGCATTGATTGTGTTTAGCCCCACTCAACTGCTCAGTTTAAAGAGGCGGTTAGTGAACTTCGTAGAACCAGTGAAAAATGGATGCTTCTTTAACAACTGGATGTGCAATGGAGCCTGCACAGATTGAACATATCTTGCTACTCTGCCTATGTTTGTATAAAGATCTAAGACAATTATGTGCATGCAGAATTTGTCATATGTTGTTTTTGAGGTATTGGGAACTGGGGGTCTGTAGGCGAGGTACCAGAGTCTACACCAGATTTGAACGACTGTGACATAGACAATCCTTTTGCATTGTCTGGTCCTGACGGGGATGCAGAAACTGTTAAGGGCACACTCTTGGTGAGCATCTAGACATTAAATTCAAACTGGAAAATATGATGTAGTGCTGAAAAAAGCCTGAACTCAAGTATCATGTACTTCCCATACAAAGCTGGTCAGAAATAAGCAATTGACTAAACCATGTTGTAGCAATGATTGCTGAATCCTGTCCCATGCACATCTTGGAAGGGGGGTAAAACCCGCCTACCATGGATCTGCTGCCAAAGAGGTTTGTTAGATGACTTCTTTCGGGCAGTTTTTTGACTTGAGTGATGGGTTGATAAGGTGTACCATGCTTGCTACAGCTGTGGTGTTTTGGACACCTAATACAGAATAGTCACTGAATTGGGAAACCTTGATGAAATTAGGTGCCATGCAGAACAGCTATGCAGGGAAAGTTCCCTCTAAATGGCACTTATTTTCAAGTCAATGAGGTATGACACTTATACCGATTATTTGTTTTACCAATCAATTATGCATAAATCAATGTCCTCCTTAAAATATAAAGCTCATTCCCTGAGATAATGGTTGACATAAGCTGCAGGAGTGGGTCGGTTATTTGTATGCAAATGCTGGGTCTTTACGTGAGGAGTGGTGACAACATAGCAAAAATATGAAGTCACTGAATCAGCAACGGTGGCTCCTTGTACAGTGACCCTGATAGACAAAGTATT
The DNA here is from genome assembly GCA_030704615.1 of Takakia lepidozioides. Lineage (NCBI taxonomy): Eukaryota > Viridiplantae > Streptophyta > Takakiopsida > Takakiales > Takakiaceae > Takakia > Takakia lepidozioides. The sequence continues at coordinate 64,766,109 of CM060732.1, read as the reverse complement.
TTAAGATATTAGAAATTCCTACTGAAAGTGCCATGGCTAAGTAAGTTAATAACTACCTAATACCCTTATGGAGGATTGCACTACTTGATGGGGCTGCACCTTTTGTGGCTAGCAGAATTGATACACTGGAGATGGTGTGATGGCAGGTTTTTGCAGACCATGCAAGCAGTTTGCAGCCCATAGGAGTTCCACGGAGATATCTCTGGAATTTAAGACGCCGATTTGTTTACTTTGGTACATCTGTAACAAGCATTTTCCGAGGTTCTCCACACCCTTTCTCTCGTTCTCTCTCTGTTGGATATCTGTTCGGCCCAAACTGGGCGCAGGTCTATGGCCATAAGGCTACGGCAAATTGTCCTATGAGTACATTCTGTCAGATATCTCATTTGGTCACCCTTTTCTCTCCTCCCTCTCCAAAGAATCTACATTAGGTACTCTTCCTTTGTGCAACACTTACGTTGTTCTTTGGTTCTTGTGTTTTTCTATGGTTCTCTGTTTTTCTTGTGTCTCTTAAACCCTTGGGCCTCACACGGATGCAAAAATAATCCTATTTTCTGTGAACAGTTCATTATTCTTTCTTTTGTTCTGGCAACACTGGATGTATGCTAATTCTTGATTACTTCTACCCTGTCCCATAGGCCCTTGTGGCCCTGTGAGGACATTGTCCTTCCAATGTCCTCTACCATGAGATCTGGGGTTGATACTATTGCCTATTCCGGGACAGCCAATCCCTCTCACTCAGGTCTTTCATGACAAGGTCCAGGAATGCCTGGCAGCATGAGGCACTTCACCTTAGTGAATCTCTTGATTTGAATAGTTTGTTCCTGGGCGGCTTGTTGAAGGGCCACTTCCTTCTTGCATGATACATCACTTTGTCTATAAGTTCTTTGAACTTCCACATGCATATTCTTGTTTACTTATGTTTGTGTTATTTATGCCTTCTGTTTTTCCGTGGTTTGAGCTGCTTGTTTGGGGGCCCACTTGCTTTCCACTTCCCACTTGTTTGGCTCTGGTTTTATTTCCTCTCTCATGTTTCCATTCTGTCCCATAAGCTCTTGGAGCTTCCTGCGGACGTTATAAAGTACCATCTCATTTCATTTCATCTCCTCTCTCTGGTTTTTTCCCATAGCTCTTGGAGCTTTCCGCGGACGTTATAAAGTACCATTTCGTTTCATTTCATTTCATCTGTATCCTGCTTTCTTCTGTACTGCAAGCTCTTTGAGCTTTCCACGGACATTGTTAAGTATCACTTCATTTCTTAGCGCAACCCTAGTTCAAACTTTATGCAGTTAGTTATCCTCTTGTGTATCCCTCTCTAAGCCATATTTTGACTAACAACCTTCTTGAAAAGACTGGAACCTCTCCTCCCTAAGTGGTTACCAGTCCTGGCTCTGATGACCCGGGTCAAGGTCACGCTGGTATGCCCACATGCTGGTTGCAGGCCTACTGCCTTAAAATCCATTCCAAACATGACCAGGATAAGCTCGTAATGTAAGAGGGGATGGAACTCCATGCCGAGCGGATCTAGAAATCAGAAGGCCCCTTACAACAACACTTCAGATCTATTTCACACCTTCCTGGTCCTCTGCAATCATGGAATCATCCTGCCAGTACTTGTTTGCACACCACCTTCATCTCTTCCCTGGGCATTGTGAACGTCCAGGGTGGGATCACAAAGTCTCTACGATAGAATGTACTCAGAAGACAAATAGATGGGATAACTTGCATGTGCTGTATGCCCATGCCCTGCCTACAGAAGGCAGGCGAGATTGAGACTGAAATGTTTCTTTGGCTGTCCACTCCAATATGAAAGCAAGGGTTACTACACTGTCAGTGCAGGGACTGCCAAGCCCTGACACCAGCAAAGCACTATGAGGAGCACAAATGCTTGGCAGCATATCTTCATGAAGCTCTGCAGCTTAGAGAATATCTCAATATTTATTGTAGGCTGCTTGTTAAGGCTCCACTTCCCTTAACATTGTAGTGTTTCCATTTCATTTCATTTCATTTCTCACTTTCATCATTTCATTTCTCTTTTTGGAAGATGTTTGCAAGTTCACGTCGTTGCAATTTGCATGCAACCATCTTAATAAGGTTTAGGAATCTGAATGTTCCATTTTCTTTCATGTCATTTGTTGCTTTTTCCTTCTTTCTCCACCTATGCCCAGCTTGCATCTTGCACCGGGCGCAACCAGGAAATTGAAACTGAAGAAGACTTCTTTTAATGCCCTCTATATTATGAGATCAATGGGAGATTCCACTGTCTATTCCGTGGAACTCAATCTGTCACTGAAGTCTTCCACTATGAGGATCAGAAGTGCTTGGCAGCTTACCCACAGAAGGCCTCCTTAGACTATCCTTTGCGCCCACAGTTACTGTTGGGCTGTTTTTTTACTCGGGTTGTGTTTCCTCTCTCTTATTTTTTCCTTTTGTCCCATAAGCTCTTTGAGCTTTCCGTGGATGTTGTAAAGTAGCATTTCATTTCATTTCTATTTTTTGAAGATGTTTGCAAGTTCCTCATGCATTTCAGGTAAACTTAGTTATGAAATGTGCATGCACATTCTTAATGGGGCTTGGTAAACATGAATAGGTATGACAACTGAGGAGATTCAAGCATGCTTTTGGCGAGGTAAAATACTAATGACTGCCATTACTGCTGTTTTGTTTCTAAAGTTTTTGGAAGTTCCAAGTCCAACTTTTTGTGAAGGATGCAAGAACAAAAGTAGGACTTTGAAGTCCTCACACAACCAGCAGAGAATGACAATAGTGTTTGTACTATCTCCACTGGCCATGCATCTTTTACACTGGATTTTAAGTCCATCTGTAAGGTACATCACAGTGATGTTTGTCTGAGGAAAATTTCACCGACTAGCACTGGCAGTCAATATGTAGGATTTCTGTACTGCTAATGTTCCATTGTATTTTTAAGCCAGGAAAAGAGAGATGAGGAAAGGAAATGAAAGGGAAGGAAAGGAACTTTACAACATTGACACAAACTCCAAAGCACATGCAACCTTGAGAGACAAACTATAAGAACTCTACTACTATTACTGCTACTACTACTGTTAACACTCCAAAGATCACCCAAAGGGCAAGGGTCTCATGCATTCTGGAGAGAGCAACATTTTGAAGGAGGGTGCCATTGCTATTTTCCTTGAAAAGAGCAGAGAGAGGAGAGAGTGGATAAAACTCTCCTTCATTAGTTGTGCTGATGAAGCTTGAAAGCTTGTCTGTACAGGATATATTTGTGTCAGGGGCTTTGATGGGAAGACACGAGCACCCAAACCCCTGGCAGCATATTTACATCAGCAAACCAGCAAGAGCCCAAGCAAACCCAGGAGTAAAGACAGCCCTTATCGCCCCAAAGGCCCACCTCAGCAAACAGATGCCATTTCTACATAGAACAACTTGTACCAAGAATTAGATTATACTTCATTCAATTTAGACTTACTGTAGGAGATCTACAAGCAGCACCTCAAAGGACAGCACATTTAGCTTGTAGGTGTGTTGCTGACTAGGGTAGCCTGTGCCGTTGGCCCGAGTGTCCAGTGCCATCTAAGTCCAAGTGCAATCCCTTATGTATCCAAGTGCGAATACTATGTCGAGGCCCAAATGCAACCTCTAGGGTAGCATGTGCTGTTGGCCCAAGTGTGCAATGTCATCTAAAATCTTCTATGTATCCATTGCGTCTCCTATGTCAAGGCCCAAGTGCGACCTCTAGGGTATCCTATGCCGTTGGCCCAAGTCTCTAGTATCATCTGTTGTTCTTGTATATATAGATGTCTTTGTCCTGCTAATCTTCAGAGCATTATCTGAAAGATATTCTCTAACAGTGACTTGGAGTGAAACAAACTGGAAAAATCCAGGAATTTGTCAGTTCATTTGGCTTGCATATCTAGTTTGGTAGTTGGTCCGAGTCATTGGAGGGCTCCTGGCTATCTGTACTCGACCACCCAGCCCTTCCAGGCTCTAGTCTGGGCAGTACTGCGTGTTTGAAGGACTGAAGCTTAGATCCACTTCTGCATGGTGTTGATGTTTCTTGAGGCCATAGCATCAAGCCTTTACTTGAGCTGCCTTTCCTCTATTCAGCTGACTGACAATGCCCTCACTCTCGATTCTCCTGTTCCTTCACTGGCATACTCTTAGTTCTGCATTATGTTTTTCCTTGCAATGTTCTTTTCTCTCAAATAATCAAAGCCTTGCATGCTTTATCTCAGGCCACCATCCTTTGGGCACCCTTTGGTTATTCCCCTTTGGACTGTCCGAAGGCGAGATGGCAACACAAAATTTCTTTCTATTTCATTTCATTTCTCTATATCATCCCATAAGCTCTTTGAACATCTGCCAAGCCTTGCAGGACCTTGGATACTCAGGTCTGCACCCCAATTGACCAGGAAGGGCAATTCTGACAGGGCCCAGCTGTATCATTTTATGTCCCCATTCTACAGAACAATGTGAGCCTCCCATGGACATGAAGTTCTTTTCCCTTCCTTCACCTTTGTAGAGATTCTGCTGATGTTGAAGTTTAGTTTTTGGCCAATTTACATATAGTACCTTTCTTTTGTCCAATAAGCTCTTTAAGCCTCTTGTGGACGTTGTAGATTTTTCTCTGGCCATGGAGTTGGATGATTGGGCTGAATCCTCTCACATACGTGCTAAAGGACAAGCTGGTTTCCGTCGCAACAGATCCACTCTTGACCACATTTTGACTATTCAGGTTATGGTGGAACGGGCTAGCTTTGACAAAAAACTGGTCTACGTCTACTTCGTTGACTTTCACAAGGCTTTTGATTCGGTTCCTCGTGACCTTCTTTTCCAAAGGCTCCAGAAGGTGGAAGTCCCTCAACACATTCTCTATGCTATTTCCTCCATGTATGAGATCGTCACTGGCATGGTCAATGTCGCAGGGGAATTCTCAGCTGAGGTCCATAGCAACATTGGGTCAAACAGGGCTGCCCCCTCTCACCTACCCTGTTTGGAATCTACATTGACACCTTGGAAAACTACATCTCAAAACACCATGGAGTTGGAGTTGGATGGAGGACCAACACAATCAGATCTCTATGCGGATGATGTTGCCTTTTTGTCCTGTCTTCCTACAACGCCATCTTCACATCCTGGAACAGTTCTCCAAAGACTATGGGCTACAAGTCAACCTTAGCAAAACCAAGATCATGGTTTTTAATGGGCAGGCCGACCGCAAATTCTTCCTCAACAACCGGGAGGTTGAAGTAGTCAAGTCCTACCGGTATCTGGGTCTGGTTATCCACTCCCCCAAATTCCAGTTTGGAGCAACTGCCCTGGACAGATTGACAAAAGGCAAGGCAGCCTCCATCCGCCTTCAGGCCAAATGCAAACAGATCCACCTGCGCCATCCACCTACCAAGAAGTGGCTGTTTGATCGCGTGGTCACCCCAAATGCCACTCTCGGTTGTGAATTTTGGGCACCAATGGTCCCAGTTTCCTGGTGGGAAAAGAATCTGGAACCATTGCAGTCATCTTTCCTCCAAGCAATGCTTGGCGCCAGCGGCACAACTCCATCTCACATACTGAATGCAGAATTCGCCTGTGTGCCACTTCAAACTGAGGCCCTCTTCCTGCATAGGTTACAAGCCCTTCCCCCCAAGGGACTTGTGGCCAGGGCCCTCACAACATCTATGACACTAAAAAATGCAGGCTTCAAATCCTGGTTTGCTCGTGTGGATACCTTTTTTGAATGCCATAGACTCTCTATTGCTTCACTTTTGCCAGTGAACCCAGAAGGGGTGATCATCACATCCAAGCACGACCGCAACCAACTCATCAGAAAGGAGTTCATGGAGCTACATGTCAGGAGAACTTGGAAGTTACCCAACCTCACGACAAAGCTCCATTTCTATCGAGAAACATTCCTGGTTCTCCGAGATGATAGAATCTTGCAGCCCAATTACCTTTCGGCCTCTTTATCTCCTTCTCTCCTGAGGGCTTTGGGGCGGTTCAGGGTGGGCTCCCACAACCTACGGATAGAGACTGGCAGATGGGAAAACCTGCAGCGGGAGGACCGGCTCTGTCCAGCTTGCATAGGGCGCAACCAGGAAATTGAAACTGAAGATCACTTCTTCTATTGCCCCCTATACTATGAGATACGTGGGAGATTCCATTGTTTATTCCGTGGAACCCAATCTCTCACTGAGGTCTTTCACTATGAAGATCAGAAAGGTTTGGCAGCCTACCTGCACGAGGCATTCACCCTTAGACAATCACTAGAACAATAGTTCTTATCTCTCTGGCTTCCTGTTTTCTCTCATGTTTTTCTTTCCATTTTGTCCCATAAGCTCTATGAGCTTTCCGCGGACGTTATAAAGCACCATTTCATTTCATTTCATTTCATTTCTCTTCCTTTCTTTCAAGGAAAGAACATTAATTGTGGTTTCTGGATTTGTTCCTCTCTCATGTTTTCTTCCATTTTGTCCCATAAGCTCTACGAGCTTTCCGCGGACGTTATAAAGCACCATTTCATTTCATTTCAAGGCCAAATTTCGACTCACTTATAATCTTGACAAGGTTGACATCTTGTCCCCCCGAGTGGTTAACAGCTGGGCCCTCTCGACCTCTATCAGACTCAAAAGTGGCTGGTTGAAGACACCCTGGTGTGCTTGTGTCTCCAGGTTCTTTGAACGCCACTGCCTATCTCTTGAATCCCTACTGCCACAAAACTGGGGACACCTGGATACCTTGTCCAAGTGTGACAGGAACAGACTTATGATGCAAGAAGAAGGACAATTGGCATTTCGGGCCAAGAACATGAGTAACAGTGACAGTGCAGAAGCCCTAATGGTGAGAATGCGAAACCGTATCACCATCCAAATTACCAGGGACGGCATTTCCTCCGCACCGAACTTGGACGGGGTGGTTTCCGATCTCAACATAGTGAGGATCATGCACGAGGTGGATTTCGACCTAGAGTCATAGGTCCTTGTAATTTCTGTGGAGAGCTTGGTCACCTCTATCTTGGAGTTTCCACCTCGGATAGCAAAGGGATGGGTGAGTAAAAGCCACTCGACACTGACAAGGTCACCTTTGCTAGTATCCTCAACACATGCGGCAGGATAGCAGATCTGGAACATGGCACTCACGTCCATGCCCATATCATTGAAGCTGGCTTTGAGTCTGATGTCCGTGTGGGAAACACCCTTCTCAGCATGTTTGTGAAGTGGAGTTCTCCGTACCATGTTCCACAGACCGCGAAATCAGTGACCCCCTTACAACAAAGCTGCAGTTCTACCATGACACTTCCTCGTCCGCTGCTATGATATAACCTTACAGCCTAATTACTTGTATTTGTCTCTCCAACTCTATCTCAATCTCTTCTATGAGCATCGCGAAGGTTCAGGGTGAACTCACAACCTGCAGAAAGAGACTGCAGACAAAAGATATGATACTGAAGATCGCTTATTTTCCTATGTCATCTCTACTCTGGGATCTGGGGCTGATACTAGTTCCTTTTGGGGGGAAAGGCGATCCCTCACTGAGGTCTCTTATTATGAATATCTAGAGGCACTTCAGGGAGGATGGAGGACAGAGGAAACAGCAGAGGTTGGTCAAGCTCTTTCGAACCTTGTCACATCTCAGTGTTGGCTCTTAACAAACTGCATCCACCTCACCACCAAAATTGCCGTGTAGAAGCATATAAAAGAGAGGTGGGTCAAATGTCATTGGAGTAAACGTGGTGGGCACAGTGGGGCCACTTTCTGACTCCTTAGTGGGCTTTCAAATGGGTGGGTGCCAGCAAAGGCCACCATGATGGTGCCTCACACTTCCTAGATGTATGAAGCAGAGTTCCCATGCACATTTAGGAGAGGAGATAAAGCTTAATCTACAGAGTTTTACAGAACAGCTCTATGCAAAGCCCACTTTGGGGCCAATGGGAAGAATCCAGGGTCTTCATTGAGGGAAGAATCCAGGGTCACCCGAGGATACAGTGTATTTCTCTTCCTCATTCCATATGAGTGCCACTTCCCATGGAGAGTAATCACTATATCACTCTCACATCGACATCTAAGGGTTGTCACTGCAACCCGATTAAATTCCATGATGAAGAAATAAAATAGCATTGCAGCGGGGCCAAGGGCCCATGTAGTAAAATCAAAAAAACAAAAAGCCCCCTTCAGTAGAAAAACCAAATAACGAGTTCGGTCCCCTTGATGGGAGAGAGCCTCTTTCCCATCGTGAGTGTGCTGGCACCTCCATGACTATACACATCTACATACACATACAATGCACCCTCCAACATGTTCCTATAGTCCATGCAAAGCTGGGTACAAATCCGTTAGAAGGAAAGATATCGGAACTTACATATAGAGCTTTTCTTTGGTTGGCAGATTTACACACATTTGGTCTGAAATGAGTTGAACCTCTCAATGACACCAAACTGGCTTCCCTGGGGTAGCTCATCCTCTGTGGGGGTGAGCATGATCTGCTGCACTTGCCCTTTGGCCGGGCTTCTTTGAGCATTATCATCCACCCATTTTGGCATAAAGAGCAGTAGCTGCATTCACATATCAAGAGAGATGAAAATCCCAGAACCTTACTGGCAGGCAATCTTAAGTGAGAAGGTAATCATCAACTAGGTCCTGTAAGATGGAGGGCCAGCTTCTATCATCTCTGTGGTGCACTACTGACTTGGGAAAAGACAAATTTGGCATGTGAAAGGATAATCCTCTGAAGCCAAGTTTTGCTCCATTGCAGTGCAGTAGTTGTGACCATCCAATACCTGAAAGCGTTGAGATTGATAAAAGAGCCTAGAATCCAACCAATCTTAGCTCTCTTGAACCAACTCTTGACACAAGTCATAACTTCAAACAAAAACCTAAATTCTATGGCTCCAGTCTACAAGGAGACTGCAATGTCCCCAAGGAATCTCTCATAGGTTAGTTAATGAGGGCTAGACGCCTAATACATACATGAAATCGATCACATATGGAGATCAAAACTGTGAAATGCGGTGATAAAATCAGTATGCTACTGTACTGCCATCAGATTGGGTGGGACTTACCTTGAAGCTCATCCGCACCTAAATACCCGCTCCACTCCATCAGTAGCTTTCAACCTTTTACTTTGTGAACCTGGGTGCATTTACTCGTCAATGAACCAAGATACACATCCAACCTGCTTTGGCATTGAGTCTCACCTGTTTCACTCCGTTGAAGCAACCAAACATGTGTCTTCCTCACCCCAACACAATCTTCTAACCGCAAGTTGAGTGGTATTATTAGATACAACTGCCGAGGGCAAGCATTTAGGGACTGAAGGTAGCACTCCCTTCCCCAGCACTCAACTGCAGTCAAGTGCTCAGCCACATTTCTCTAGTCGCATTCTCTCAGTCACGTTTCTTTTTTCCCTGAATACTCACATGCATGGGCATTCTTTCTACTCCAGAATAATCCAAATCTAGGAATAATCTGATTTTAGAGCTTTACGACCATCAACAAGGTTTGTCATTCCGAATCAGATAACTGGATTCTTTTCTGTAGTGAGGTCCTCCAAGATTGTCAGTGACATTATTTACCTGTCCCTTCAGATTGATTGGCAACGGATTCATTGGTCACGTTTGACAGGTTTCTGAGCCGCCTTAGAATTAGCCTACTTGGAGTTAAATGAGCACCCGGTTGCAGATGTGAATCTGAAACCCTCGGAGTTCTTTCTTTCGGAAATGCCAGGCACGACAGATGCTTCCCCTGCTGGCTGGTGACCTGAAGTGGCCACCCCTCCATTTCTCAAACTGTCTGAACCTTGGCCTTGTTTGACAAAGGACAGGGACGTAAATGGGACGCACTGCTGACCAGCAGATTAAGCTTTGTAAGTATTGCTTGCTCTTGCTGTGTATCTGCGATTGTGGTGAAGGAAAACTTTTCCTTTCAGTGTAATTACTGGCAGAAGGACCACCAAGTTTGGAATATCAGATATTGTTCAAAAACAATCATTTGGTTTGGATACATTCCTCGTCTGGGTTCTCCGCAAAGCTGGAATGAAGGGCGTTGCCCATCCCATCTAGAATAGCTGATGTTGTCATGGAGGATTCCATGCAGACAACTGCCGCAATAGCATCGGCCTGTCTCACTTCCCTTTGGAACATGAGCCTTGCATGTGCTGAAACCAAAACATGCCCACATGCCCGCAGAGATTGCGTGCTGGATGAAGAGGGTATACACGAGCAGCACATAACAGTTTACAGATCTATACAAAAGGCACAAGGAATGGAAATGAGTTTCTTTACAGAAACATTCACATAAAATCCACAGTGTATAGCGTGTAAGATACGGCTGGCTGGCTAAACTATACAGGCAGAAACTCTGGTTGGACGATACTGCTGGTTAAACAAAAGCATGTCTGGCGGTGTTGGAAGACTCAAGGGTCACTTTACTAGAGAAAGGGAGGGACACTTTTAAAATCAAGATATCACTTGTACCTTGTGCAAGCCTGATCAAACTTTCAAGCATACGTATTGTGGTCCTAGCTGCAGTCATTTAGCAGAAGACCCACATCAGTTCCTAAGTTTAGTGTCTGACTATTAAGAAGCACCTCGTGTATGTGACCACTCATGCAGGGAAGGTGAAAAATAGTTTGATACGTACTTAGCATGTCCACTGAACAGACTAAAAGAAACAAGGAAACTTACAATTCCACATGAAACTCACAGAGCTTGGGGGCCTATCAAAAAACTAGACAACCAAACAGGCCTTAAAGAATGCTCAATGCTAAGAATTTCGGGAGACAGTCATGAGAGCTCAGCTACCAGCTGGACTACCACATTGGCTGCAAGGACACAGATTTAGCAGAAGTGAGGAGGCAGATGAACACTTGCATCTGCTGGCTTTCAATGAGGTATTACAAATAAGGATACAGAGTATACAAACCCCGATTCCATTGACTCAGTTCCAGATGACCTTGCACAGAGGCAGAAGGGATGTGGAAGGACATCAGGTACCAGCATTAAGGGAGGGTGATCGCCTCTGCAACTGGTAGTAGCTACTGAGTACTTTCTCAGCCTCACTTGTCAGAACTGAAGTTGCAACTACAGATAAGGCTTTGAGGTTGTAGCCAGCAGGATTTCTGATAGCTATGCTTAGACACTTGGGTGCTTTCTTTAAGGATGTAGGAGTTACTGCAATAGACTCTTTAACTGGCTTCTCTTACTAGCTTTCTGACTTTTTGTAAGAACCTGACAGCTATGTGCATAAAGTACCGTTATGGCCAGGGTGGTCATTTTTCCACTTTAGAAAATTCTAATCTCCATCTGGTTTTACATACACCTAAGATACTGTTTCCTTAGAAAACCAACCCACAACTAAAGAGGTTCAGTCTGTGCATCACATACTGAGCACCCTGCTCAGAGACACATGCGTCCGAGTATAGATATAATTCCTTAAGTACAGTCTACTCTGACACATCACAACATGAAAGAAGAAGCCAAGTTTTAAATAGCACATACCAGGGCATTCCATAGCTGAGCCATGCACACTTAGTCGAACATGCACATTATCTTTCACAGACATACTTTTGGGCTGCTTATGAGAATAAAAAACCACAGCCTGCAAATCCAAAGAGCAGAGCCCCTCCTTATTAAGGGTCCCCAAAGCTATTCACCTGAAGCAGTAATTTAAGTAGTCAAGTTACCTGGGCCTCCCGTGCTGCAACATCGAACAGTGAAAGGAGTTTGGCAGGATGGAAGTACAGAAGGTTGCCGAGAGCTGGGCTGGCATCCAAAAATTCAGAATACCTGCACAGCATAACCTGAATTTGAATTGCATCCATCATTGAGCCCTCCACCTTTCCAGCATTTATTGATTCTTCCTCAGACTTCTTCCCGGATTTTGGCGAACACAAACAGAAGAATTTGCACGTGCCAAGAAAAGCACAATTCAGACTGTCTTCTCGTCTCCCTCAACCCCCCCCTTACGACCTGCCTCCCTCACTCTATCCTCTCTCCCTCCCCCTCTGCCAAGTTGGCTCGACACAATCATACAACCATTTCTACCCTCCAACCTAATGCACAATTTTGATGTTTTCTCTTCCAAAATGAGGACTTACTGAACAACGAGAGGGCAATGCCGTGAGTCGTCGTCTGCAAGAAGAAGCGATTCAAGAGCTTCAGCATGGTGGTGCTCTAAAAACTGCTGGAATACTCCAACATACTCTGTATCAAGCACTGCCCCCGCCTCTGCTGCTTGACTCACATGGCCCCCTGTATTCTTCGCCATAGCACTTTCGTTTCAAACTCATAGATTGCACTCCCTCAACACATAAAGTCTCTGTAGCTCTAGCTCCCGATCTTCTCCTTCTCCTCTTTCTTCTGCTTCTCTCCTTGTTTCTCGCATACACAAACACCTGACACGGACCTCTTCATCAATCTAGGCACCAGATTTCCACCCAGGCAACGTGACTATGTAAGCATCTTCTCACATGAGCCCCCACATATCTTCAAGTTCAATTCGCCGCCCATTTCTGTTTAGACATGCTTGTAAGTCACGAAATGTGCTATGGACAAATTTTGACTGGGAAATGCCACAGATTTGCATCATTCAGTGAACATATCCGATGAATCCAGCGTGGTTTCGGCGGGTTTCGGCGGAGATCAGTGATCTCTCAAATAAATCACTCGGCCTTCCAGAGGTTGGGCCAAAACCCACCCTGCGGTTTTGAAGGAATTAGGCGGGAAAACAGCAACAACCCTATTCGCTCCGACGAAAACCACTTTTCGTTTCATCGTCCACCCATCCGTTTGTCCACCGTGGATCATCTTATTATTCGGTCGTCCGTCCACACTCAATCGTTGAGTGTGTTCACTCTCACAATCCCTGTCTGATCGCAAGCTGTCGATGGGAATTTCATGTCATGGAGTTACAAAAAGTTGCAATATGGTACAATCTTTGGAATTACAGATCTAAACTGCGGGTTTTGGATTATAGCTGTTGAACCTGTATGAAATTGAGTCCTGTTGAGAAGCACCACGATGATCCCATTGCCCCACCTTACCCCAACCCTCAAAGACATCTGCACAGCTAGTGTGGATAAGAGTTCTTTTTTTTGCTTTTCCATGCTGGAAGATTGAAACAAATTGCTAATGTTAAGCCACACCAAATTACAGCATTCTAATGATGAATACTAGCTTCTGCGAAAGTTTCTGCAAGCACTCTTTACAGCTAGAGTCATCGTTCAGTAGTCGAAATATGCTTGGGCCCTACGGGATGAAGCGGTGAAGCAAAGCTCGAAGAAGACGATCGCTCTTCCCAGCCTCGCATAGTTTCCCGCCATCGCTTGTTGCAACCGAGATCTGCGCCGTCGATGGTTTCCACGAAATCAGGAAAATCTGCGAATTATCACCAACGGAAATGACTACCAACTTCCGCTCATGTGTTTGCTGCAACGGAACATCTTCCGTTGCATATGTGGCACTCCTCTTGGGAAAAGTGGGTGGAAGAAGGGGTGTCAGACGCTCTCTTCCACTGCCGCTCGTGGAAAAAGGGCCTTAGTGAAAATCTATACCAGTTGGTTATACCTATTTGCATAACTCTCTCGAAAGTCAACTAGTGAACTAGTGAGAATGGCTATACCAGTGGCTATACCTATTTACAGAACTATCTAGAAAGTGAACTAGTGAACTAGTGAAAATGACTATAGGAGTTGTTTAGGCCCCGGCCGCACCTGCCGGTTAGCTAGCAGGCCACTAGCCGCAGCTAGCGCGTCGGTTAGCTAGCAGGTCTGGCAGGAACCTCGAGGCGGCCGCACCTGGCTGCTAACAAACTGTCGCGCGGCAGTTTCTTAGCAAGAGAGCAAAAACAAATATTTCGGGCTGCCCGCCCGTCTTCCCCGCGGCTATGGTGGACAGAGCCCGTGGGAGCTGCTTGACGACTGCGAAACCTGCAGCGAAGAAGAGGGAGTTGTGTTGCTTGGTGCCTATAGAGTTCACAACGATTTGAAGCTAGAAGCTTGCAGCAAAAGGCCTCCCTGTGTCGCAAAGGTGATTCTGGATTGCTCCATGGTTCCTCCTTGTTTTGACAGGCATGCTTGGCTGGTTGATCCCTTTTGAAATGTCTTTTCAATGTTTGATGATGCTTAAAACGTCATCAGTTCCTCAACCTTTCCGTCTTGAAGAGCCTGTTCAAGTTGATGTGTACCAGTGAAGGGAAACATAAGTTCTTCAAAATTGGCCTCAGATTTGGGAACAGATCTCAAATCCCAATTATCTTTTTGCCACTGGACATGGTTGGGTGCTACCAAAGACAAAAATGTAGAAGCCACTTTCATATCGATTGTGAAGGGGATAACTTCAGCAGTTTTTGAAAGTGGCCATCAGTTCACTTAATGGGTGGATATTCCTGGACCTTTGGGCTGTTTGAGTTCATTGTGCTACAGAACTTTCAATTGACACATGACACAATGATATTGCACAAGCTGGGCCCACCAGCTGCTGCACACAAGCCCTTTGCAGAAGAGACCGTTACAGACAACTCTGATATGTCCAAACTCTCGGTTTTATCCATACAATCAGTTGAGGCCTTTTGACTGGTGGGAGTGAGAATCAACTTTCCAAAACTTGGAAAACCATGGACTAGTCACACAACAACATGGACTTATCGACAAAGCCTTCGTCTAACAACAGAGCTATGGTCTCATCAATCCGAGCATACTGGACAGGCACACGGAGCACAATAGCAATGTCGCACTTCTACGCATGGAAGCCTATAGCGTGGCTGAAATCAGGTGCAGCTCCACATCTGTAATCATAAGGCTTGAAGAGTCTGGGCACGCAAGCAAGGCGTAACCCTAACATGGCACCCAAACTCTTTCCTCGGTGAAGGTGGGCAAAAGCACATCGGCATTCAGATTGAAAACTGAGGGCATCACAACTGCACAGGCAGGCCATTCTATGAAGCCTGTTGCAGCATCAGCCATTTGCTTGGGGATCAGAATCCACGTGTGTTGTTGTGCTCCTCCCTCACCCTCCACCTTCACACTTTGTTGAGATCCGTGGATTTATTTAGAAGAATGGCAAGAGAATTCAGATTTTTAACGGAAAAAGTCTGCCATGATGTCGGCTAGCACTCAGCAGGCAAAGCTGGAAAGTTAGATCTCTAACCAGGGACCTTGACATTGGTATAATCTTTTGGACAGTGGTCTCAACATTGGACTTTCTGAGTGGGTGTTCAGTGCAAGTTGGACTGACCCCTCAGGCTACTTATGATTATACTAGTGATGAGAGAAAATTTGGGATCCACATTTCTGTGGTCTCTACTAATAGCATCCCAGGGAACTCTGGCTACTGCCAACAAGGAACCAGGTCTAGAACTGTCAAAAACCATGGTGTTTAGTAAAATATAAAATTCAACTACTAACCAGACAGGTATGGATAGCCAGTCTTTTCAGATCTCCTCGGGAAGCCATTGACAGACCCTAGTGTACCTAAATAGATAAGTAATCAACTACCAAATGTGGTGTGTACATGGTTGCAATCCAATACTGAAAGTGCTTGTATTACCTGCCTCTACTCACGGTCCATCAGCTTTAAAAGACCAAAATCAGAAACTTTCAGGCAAAATACCTCATCAGTAAGATGTTCTGGGGCTTAATGTCCAAGTGAATGATCACCTCCTGACACCCCTGGTGTAAGTAGGCTAATCCTCAAGCAGTCCCGAATGCAATGTTGAACCGGGTCTCCCAATCTAGTTCATCATTGAAGAGCCATTGATCAAGGGAACCATTGCCCATATATTCATACACCAACAAACAGTGTGGGCCTTGACAGCCATCAAATTCCAGATCTCAGAGCTACAAACAGTGTTTACAAGATACTCCTTGAAAACACTTGCAAATTCCACCTGGTGCTCTTCCACCTCCTTTTCGGCCACATGACAGATAGAATGAAAATCTTTGAGTTCGATTGTCACCATTTCAGAAAGATCACAGGGAAGGGGAGACGCTGCATACCTCTATTGCGCGCAAGATCGACTACCCGATTTTTAGTCGGCGACCGTGATTTACCACCTGGGGGGAGGATGTGCTAAATTTCGGAGGAACCCCCTACGTCAACTTTAACGGCTCCTAGGAGCCCGCTAACTAGTTGGGGTTGTAATGGGCAAGTGCGGCCGTCACCACGTAGCTAACGGTTGCTAACTAGCTTAGCAGGCCGCTTAGCAGCCAGGTGCGGCCGGGGCCTTATATCTACTTGTAGAGCTATCTAGAAAGCCAACTAGTGAGCTAGCTATACGTGAAAATGGCTATACCAATTGGTTAGAGCCGGGTTCCATGGGCAGCTGCAAGCGCCCCCCGCCCCAGAATTACGAGGTGCTATTGGTCGAAATAGCATATTCCCTATGGGGCGCCCCCACGGAATCGCCCTTTGCTTAAGGGGCACAAAAAACCGTCCCTTCACAAAGGGCGATCGAGTTTCACGGCGCCCCTAATTGACACCTTTTCTACAGCAGGCCCGCAGAATAGTATTGATTTCCATCAAAACTTAACTTAAATTTTAGGAGAGGGAATGATTTTTGACATTTTCATCCAAAACTTATATTAATACAGTTGGTAGCTCCATTGGAAAGTGCACTAAGTGCCACCCAAATGATTCTGGGCTAAAATCTTGCTACTTGATGGCGTTCTGGGCGGTGTCCCTTGCTTAAGCCTTCACGACGCGGTTACTCTGAAAGAGGTTTTTTTTCCTCTCACTATAATTAAGGGGCCTGATTTGTGAGCTGTCGCTCCCAAGTGTTTCCCTTTCTAAAAAGAAAAAGAAAATTGTCATTTATTATGTCATGGGCCCACAGCAATTAGTGCCAAAGATTTCTAGAGGGGTGAATGGAAACCTATCCATCCCATGGAACCTTCTCTTATACCTACTTGCATAACTGTCTTGATAGTCAACTAAATGAATTACTGAGACTAGCTAGTATACCAGAACTCTCTAGAAAGTCAACTAGTAAACTAATGAAAATGGCTATGAGAGTTGGCTTACGGCTATACCTACTTGCAAAGTCAAGTAGTTCAAATGGCTATACCTATCTAAACTAGTACATCTAGGGGTTGACTGACTACACCCGTGACCCTACATTTGTGATTGAGATGGCTATACTTTATGGCTATATTGTACCTCCTCTCTAGATGGGCCCACGGATTACATTTGTGGGTGACATGGCAAGCCAAGGAAAAATTCCAGGTGGCCCATATGCTCCCTTATTTATTTTTGGCTTTGCTGGACACCACACAAGCTAAATTACCCTTGCCCACGCCCCTTTCCCTGCCACCTCATTCGTGGAACCCGCCATCTCTTTTTCCGGTGAAACTGCTCTACTATGTCAGAAGACTAGGAATTCGTTGATAGAAACGGCACATGTAACAGCACTGCACTTTACGATAGATGCACGCTCTAAATCGAAGCTTGCGGATCAGAAATGGGGATGAGTCCGATCAAGCAACTATGGTGGATGTTGGGTGCGCTGGTCGTCTTCCATGTCTCCGAGTTTCTGTTGGCGCTTCGGTTTCATGGCCGGCGCACCTCCATCGGCTGTTAGTTCCTTATTTCCCTAGAAGATGTTTTTGTTTATCTGATGTTTGTAAAGACTCTTTCTTATCATGTACCTATATCGTACTCCTTTGTAGTTCCGCAAAACTATTTCAATTGTGCTTCAAGCCTTTTTCTCTCTCAGGAACAGAATATGTCTTTGGACTATGTCCATCGGCTCTCCCACAGACATAGTCGGCCTCTCTGTCTCCCTCTCTCAACTATGAACACAGCTGCTTCTCCCGAAGAACCTTCCTTCCTTGCTTGGGTAGATGTGCTAAGATTGTGTTGCTCAAGTAATTTGCACATAAATATACCCCTGGTTAAGGGAAGATAGTGTGTAGTGTGTACGTTCCGCATAGGGAAGGTCTGGGACCAATTGCTTCTTCGTTTAAACAAATTTCCCGATAATCAAGAGATGTGACTGTGGACTTAGAAAGACCCGAGGGAAAGACCCGAGGGTCGAGAATGGAATTGCCACTATAGACTGTAAGATTTGTTATTTCTATTTATGGTGTTTCTCTTAGCTCTTTTACTTTAGTGATGAAAGTGGAATGGCTACTATAAACTGTAAGCTTTGTGATGTCTAAGTAGGGTGTGTCTCTTAGCCCTTTTAGCAACACAGCTCACAAATTGCTGGATCATCTTGTCCCCGATATTTGCAATATGAAATTGAAATTTTTGAAGAATGAGACCTTCTCTCAGGTCTGTGTGTGAGCTGTGAGCCCCAACATTTGCTACAGGAAACTGAATGTTTGAAGCTCAAGACCTCTTCTTGGGAATATAAGTGCTATTAGCCTTATCCTGACCCGGGACCAACGTTGTTCATGGGACTGAGCATATGCGGTCGTCAAGTTGTAAAACTTGGCAGAACTATAGGGTGTTGGGTGTGGAAAGGTCATCCAAGCATACACCATACATAGAGATGTAGAAACTTGTAGAATTCCTTCTGCTCTCTCCGATGTCCAGAAGATGTTTCATATTTGTAGAACAACTGCATCATCTCACGAGCAAGAGAAGTAGGGCATGTGTAAACATCTTTGTTCAACAATAGAATTTCGTAATTTCTGGTGGTGGCATTCATCCCATGAGGGAGAGAAACCAAGTAGTTAAATGAAAATAATTTCTTGGTGTGTTGTTTTTCCAATCATCAAATTTAACCTATGTTGGATTGCAGCGTTTCTTATAAGTGTCCCATACCTGGTAGCAATGACATTTGCCTTGGTGGAGCATGCGATGGAAAGCCAATACACACCTTGGCTAAAGACTCGGCCTTTTATCAGCTACATAGGCTTGGTGATGGTCGTGGTGGGTGAACTAGTGCGCAAGTCTGCCGTTTTGACTGCACATCACAACTTCACACACGATATTAAGAAGTACCATCAGTCAGAGCACCAGCTTGTCACTCATGGTATCTATAGGTAAGTTTCTTTGTGCTTGAATTGCAATTTTCACTCTCTCTCTCTCTCTCTCTCTCGTTTGGGATTCCGTACTTAAGCTCCCGACAAGATGAATTCAAGGTCAGATGGTGGGGTCAGCTGCAACATATGCCCAACACCAGATATCCTAAATTAATCGACTCTATATCTTGGAAACAGGACCGCCCCGTCAAACAGGCTAAGTCCTGGCAGAAGAGAGTAGAAGAGATCCTCAAGGACCTGGACCTGGATCCGCAAGTCTTGACCCTGCTGGATAAATCTGACTTAGAGGCTGTAGTGTCCTCAGCCATGTCTGTTGCCATGAGATTGTCTGATGAAAATGAAGTTAGGCAGAAAACTTCCTTGAACTTGTTTCCAGTCTGTGACATGGGGGAGGACATCTTGGATGACCTCAAGTGTCTACCCACTCTCGGCACTAGACTGAAATTTAAACTCAGGGCAGGAAGCCTACCTTTGAACAGCAAACAGAAGCAGAGAGGAAAGGGAGAGTGCAATTGCCCGTTGTGTGGGCAATCTGAAGACAGTATTCATTTTCTGATACACTGTCCGGGGTTCTCTCACCAAAGAGACGCTCTCTTCAAATCTATTAAGGGAATTGTGCCTGTACCCCTGTTTACCAACTTTGAAAGTCTCAAGGCTGAGCCAAAAGCCCAGGCCCTCCTGAGGCCTAGTTTTTGGGCAAATCACACACAGCAGATTGATGCTTGTGTGAAGGGATTTCTAGAGGATATCTGGAAAACCCGGATTAATTCTTTATATGGAGGTAAGTCTTACTACCAACGTCAGCCCCTGACAGAGGTAGGTTCTGTCCCTTTTGTTCCCGCTCAAACTGGGCGCGGGGTCAATGGCCACAAGGCTACGGCAAACAACGTCTTATGAGTACAATCTCTCTCTCTCTACGGCAAACAATGCCTTATGAGTAATTCTCTCTCTCTCTAGTTCTTATTCTTGGCTTTGTTTTTGTTTCCTCTCTCATGTTTTCTTCCATTTTGTCCCATAAGCTCTATGAGCTTTCCGCGGACGTTTTAAAGCACCACTTCATTTCATTTCTCTCTATCTCTCCTATGTTCCCGTCCAAACTGGGCGCAGGGTCTATGGGCACAAGGCTACACAAACAAAAGTCTTATGAGTAGATTCTCTCTCTCTCTCTCTCTCTCTCTCTTATTCTTGGCTTTGTTTTTGTTTCCTCTCTCATGTTTTCTTCCATTTTGTCCCATAAGCTCTATGAGCTTTCCGCGGACGTTATAAAGCACCATTTCATTTCATTTCATTTCTCTACTGAAGGTAGGCTTTGTATCAAGGTAAGTCGTACTACCAGAGTGAGCCCCCCACAAAGGTAGTTTCTGGTCCCTGTTGTTCCGCCCAAACTGGGCACGGGGTCTATGGCCGCAAGGCTATGGCAAGCAACATCTTATGAGTACATTCTCTCTCTGTCTCTCCCTCTGAAACCGTGTGGAGAGATTATCTATGGCTCCGACTCTGGTCATCTGGGATCAAGGGAAAGTTCAGAATTTTACAGCAAGCGAAGTACTCTTTTGTCCTTGTTTTGATGATTTCCTTTCTCAGGTGCACAAGCCTCTATGTCAATAAGTGGTACTCCAGGAGTATCCCAAGGGTCCTTTAGGAAAGTCAACTAAAGTGCAACTAAGCGATAGGTACTTTCAAACAAGAAAGTAGCAAATGGAACAACATAGTAAATGATCCATGAGGCGAGGTGACCATTTTCCAGTTGCGGTCCAGTCAGTGTCGTAAGCGTCCTTGCGTAGGAGGGATGCCCTCGCCACAAGTCCCAAATAAAGTGTTACCACACTTCTCTCTTTGCTCGTATCATTATGAGTCTTAACGGTTAACCCTCCTTGGTCCAAAATTTGGGGTGAGTTCTTGTATCCATTGTAACTTTTAGCAAAAGTTGGTTTAAAGGCAATCTGGGTTTTTCTGTTTTTACATATCTTAAGTGGCAGCAAAGGGTTGATTGAAGGAATTTTGGAAGGCCCAAAACTGTTTTCAGGGGTGCTTGGCTTTGGCGCTCTCTTGTCCTCCCTACTAATGTGTGGGTGGATGGTCTATATGCCATAGCAAGCATTCGTTCAGTTCTATTCATCTACAATTCTTAGACAACAAACTCAATCTAAGGACTTGATTCAATAGCCCATGTCGTGAGGAATAAAAATGAGGAAGTAAGTCTATTATTCTACATGAGCAGGCCTCTTCACGGATTGCAGACATAGTCTTAAGCAAGGCGGGGATGTAGAATTGCATAGCTATCATCTAGAGTTTTAGACATAGTTTTAGCTATAAAGGGTACTCAAATAGATTCACTTGTATTAGTGAGACATTCAGCCTTACTTGCATGGAAGTTTACCTCTTAATAGCAAGAATTTCTTGTTACAGGTTTGCACGTCACCCTGGCTACTTGGGTTTTTTCATCTGGTCAGTGGGTACTCAGGTGTTGCTTTGCAATCCAGTTTGCACAGTTGGCTATGTTGTTGTCACCTGGCGATTTTTCAACGACCGCATCACGTATCCTTTCCAACTTCCCTTACCAGAATGTTTGTCACTTGGTCATGAGGCAATCATGATTGCATTCATGATTTTCTATTGGTTAAACTGCTTTTTTGGGAGGCTCTGATGTCTTTAAACTAGAGCCATTTTTCTTGTTTAGAACTGGTTTTGTCTCCAGAAACAAGAAAAATCACGATGGTGTATGAACCCTTAGAAATAGGAGGCCCTTGTGTCTTTAACGCAGAGTCTTGTTTTCTTCAGCTCTACCTTTTTTCTCCAGAGAAAGACAAACAGTGGAATTTAAACCCATCTTGTTACCATAGCCACTTACAGAGGTTGTACAAATATTTGGTCTACGAATGAAGTACGTAGGGTCTCCCTCAAACTGACTTACTTCAAATTGCTTACATTTGAAGAAGCTTAGCGACATAAAATAATTCTTGCCTGCCATGTCCCTCGACTCCCTATCTACGTACATAGGGAATTCAGTGGGCAATGCATAAAAGCTATGCAGGTTGAATGCACTTAAATGACATCTTTGTCACAAAGTGGTCCATTCATTGATTCGATATTGTGGCAGAGATGGAGGTTCACCATTGTGGAGTCACCATCACTTTGGAACTGTTTTTGAGTTCTTATGTATAGAGTAAGGTTTCCGTTTGCGAACCCCAGAGCGAGTGCGGAGCCCAAGGTCTGGGTTTCAAAAACCTTGGATAGGCTCGATGAAGGAAACCTTACCCTGCGTGACGAGCTGTCATCCCCGGCCACCCTGGCTCCTGTCAGCTTCTGACATAATCCATGTCAGCGGGTGACCTTACACTTGTAAGGTTACCTTATGGGCATAAGGTGGCCCTCTGAAGCACACATATTGGATTCTGTCAGGGGACTGTCCCTAAAAGACGAAGGCAATTTTCTGACAGATCTTTACGTATACGCTAGTGGTTGGTCTCAAGTCTTCTTTTTACAGATTGGGTACCTTAACCTTTAGGATTCAGATATGAGGAATATTTTCTACGACAATTTTTTGGGGAACAGTACGAGGAATATGCACAAAGAGTGCCATCAGGGCTCCCACTAATAAAGTGATCATTCTTTGCAAAAGGTCTGTTGCATACCCTCTTCTCTAGGACTATTATGTGCAAAGTCATTTGGTATTCATATTCGGCTTCTGTCCGAAAGGGGGGCAGTAGCTACAAGGTGAAGTGGCTCTTAGTCATGCCGGCCATAGCCAGCGTCCTCTCTCTCTCTCCTCTCTCTCTCTTCATATATGGCAAGGAAGTTTATGCCTGAGCTAGGTGCGCCACAAATGTTACTCAACAAAATGGTTTTACTGCCTGACAGGTGAAATGGTAATAGTTTTGATGAACATTGGGGTATTGTTATTGAAAGACTGAACACTTGGACAACAAAAGCCACATGCTTCTTGACCATAATGCTTTTTCCTAGCATAAGCAGAACTTGACATGCAGACATAAGACAATCAAGTCAGGTCAGCCTTGTTTGGATTTCCTGAGATATGTCATTGCATTGACACCAGGGCAACCACAATGCGGCAGTGGCTATCTGTTCTCGTAAGCTTTTCTTTTGCTGCACTATAGCCACTTCTCTCCTCCAAACAGCATAAAACTCTTACATTTTTAGTTACAAAACTGAATCTTGCTACCTTGCCACCACCATCAGCAAGGAAAGCTCCCAAATTCTATCGTCCAAAATTAGGTAGTATACTCCAAAAGTTTGTATGTACCATTTGGGGGCTTTCACAATAAAGTTGTCCTCATTCAACTCGGGCTTCATGTTGCTCCACACTAATAGCAACGAATTGAATTATGTCCACAAAAATATAATGGATTCAAATGGTACGAAAAGTATGCCATGAGAGTACTTTCAATGTAGTGGAGGATTATTGCTGGTGGAGTTGGGCCAAAAATTGTATTTGGACAACTTTAGTAAATGTTAGGCCTATGACGTGTACATATATATAACGTCATATACATATTACGGGTAGGGTTGTCAGTCATGGCTGCACGCGTGACGCAGATGCATGTGAAGGCAGCATCTTTACTGACGTGGGCCTTGGTCTTATTAGTAGGACGACTTGTTGGATCGCTTATGCAGTCTGGAGGCTCGAAGCTAAGCTTATTAACCAAGCAATCTGCAAGAAGTGAGGAATCTAGTTGCAGGGGAATTCGTCGACGCTTGTGAAATTGATTGCGGTTCGGTGGTAGAGGGTTTTGTGAAGGAACTGGTAACGGATGGAGGGAGGACCTGGAGCAAGCGGGAGGCGAGATGACGTAGTGCTCATCACGGGCTGCTCGGATGGCGGTATAGGCGCTAGTCTGGCCTTGGCATTTAGTGACGCGGGCTACAGTGTTGTGGCGACATCCAGGTCGCTGGATACCATGAAACAGCTGCAGGGACATCCTCGTATTGCAACCTTGACTCTTGATGTCACTGTCGAGGTTAACATTCGCGAAGCGGTGGAGACCGTCATGGCAAAGTATGGCCGCATTGATATTTTGGTCAACAACGCTGGCGTTCCTGCTAAGGTTCCTGTTGCCGAGGCCCCTTTCTCCCTTGTGGAGAGGACCTTCCAGACCAATCTATTTGGTATGAATCTTGTTTTGTATCATGGCGTAAAACCTGAGAGGTTCTGTATGTTCCGCAGTTTTCATGAAAAATGGTAACAACGGCAATGTTGCAATATGCGTATTTAGGCCGGAGCTTTCACATCCTCGCCCTATATGATCTATGGACGCTTGATTTGCGACCGGTACATCAACCATGAATATCAGAATGCGCTGCACAATGTAAATCAGTTGAAGTAGGGTCCAGTGATGAGAGCAGTAGTCGTCAACTGCGGCTAACTAAATTCGATACGTCCTTACAAGTGCAGCAGCAGTTTCACTGCTGGTCAGTTCAATTCCACCCTGCTGTGTTTCAAAATCGAGGGCACTAAACTATGCTTGGAAGTTGCAGGCTATCTCAGAATATTGAAGATCTGGAGAGTATTCCCACATCCTGCTCATAAAACCCCCACTGTCATGAATTGACTGTTTACTTTACTTGTAGGTTGAAGCTTTGTCCTTAATTGATCGCCCAAACCAGAGCTGGATTCTGAAGAATAGAAGGGGCACTCACTTTTTTGTACTAAGCCTAACATTCCATCAACTACTAATTAAACATGGATGGAAAGACTGAAATGTATTGGCATTGCTTGTGATGAGTTTGCATATTCCTATAGGTCCTGGTTTTCATGTATTGAATTGTTTAAGGCCCTACGATGAAACCTTTGAGATGATGGATTTTGCAGGTCCACTTTTGTTGATTCAAGCAGTTGTGCCCCACATGGCTGCTCAAGGGAAGGGTGTAATTGCCAATGTGGGCAGCATTGGTGCATACGTTGTTGGTCCTTTTAGTGGCATCTACTCCAGCTCAAAAGCAGCTTTGCATGCCTTGAGTGATGCACTTCGGTAAGTATCTTAACTGTCATGAGAAGAAAGAATAGCAGTCCAAAATTACTCCCATTCCAACAATAGCATGTTGTCTACCACCAGATCTGTCCTTCCCCTCCTTCAACAAGGGAGAGAGAGACAAGAGACAGAAAGGAATAGAAAAAGTTCATAACATCCGCAGAGGGCCGCAAGGGCCCCTGGGACAGGGAGAGCATTTCTAGAGGCAAGATTAATGGCATGAAAGAGAGCATAAAGGTATCGAGAATCAGGCAAACAGAAAGAGGTGCTCAGCAATTAATACACATGGGAGGTCCCAATGGGGGAGCAGAGTGATATTCAGAGCCCGGATGATTTACAAGGTGCCACCTTAATTTGTGTTGGGCAATGGCAATGGATCAGTCCACAAACAAACAGAGCAGAGATAGGGGGCAGGGAGAGAAGACTGGTAAAATTAAAGCATTATTCACTAAAGAAAGTTGTTTGAGATCACCTTGAGGATAAGTTGTTCACCATAACATTCAGATCAAATCCAGAGCTCTAATGATTGTCTCGAAAATCTCAAACGAAGTGCATAAGGTGTACAGTAACAGTATCTTTTTAATGCTTACAAAGAGGCATATTGTGATAGCAAAACACAAACCATTCATGGTCTTTTAGTTTCTGTGCATGCTACCAATGGAGCATACTAAGCAGACCATCAATACCTTGAAGAGCATACTTAGTAAGGCATACTACCCAGCATGCTGATTATTCCAGCGCGTCCTTTTGATATATACTGTCTAGGCCACTCTATATGGAGCAGTCAAGAGCATCCAGCTGTCACTAACCCAACGACTGTTGTCCTTGGCTAAGATATTTTTTGTATAATGATGCGACCTCTATCTAGCTTTCAAATTTCAAAAAACACTTACGTCAGGTTAAGGGTATCTGCCTTCCAACCATGGGTTGCTTAGGATGGTTTATGAAATGAAGATCACATAGTAGTACCTGTGCCAGCGCAGAAGGAAACTAGACACAGGCGGGTGGTGACTTTGCTGATGGGATGGGATCAACTTGATAATCTAAAAGTTTGATTGACACTATCTTGCCAGGCAGGAGCTGAAGCCGTTTGGAATTGATGTCATCGTTATTGCCCCTGGGGCCATTGTTTCTGAAATCGGTACAAAGTCCCATAGAATTGTGAGTGGCTATGTTGCGGATTTGGCCCTCAAATTGTACAAGCCTTATGAAGAGGCAATTATCAAGCGGTCAACTCAATCTGCAAAATTAAACGATACACCCACGGACGAATTTGCCATGAAGGCAGTTGCAGCTATAACCTCAAGTCCGGTCCCATCTTACTTCACATACGGCTGCTCATCTCGCACATACTGGTGGCTACACTATGCACCTTCTTGGGTGCAAGACTGGTGGTTCTCTTCAAAGATATCCTCAGTGAAGATTGATAAAAAGAATGATTAGTTTTACTGATACTGGTCCTCAGACTAGTAAAGGCTCAGAAGAAAATGTATTTTTTGTACCGTGACCTTATCTTGAACACCACTGTGTCAATGCTTACGGTGTTTGTGTGAGACGAAAAATGGGGAGCAAGCACGCACTTCGAGGAATAACAAGGGTGCAGTTGTGACTTCTATGGTTGAGATTGTGAAAACCTTGAAATGCAGTATACTCTCCTTGACCATGAATCGATAACACTATATTCACTATTATTCACTCATTTGTTTTTGGTTTTTTTTTCTTTACTCAATAGTGGAGTGGCTATAACCCCACTAAATTGCAGGTCCAACTGATTTTTTCACCTATGGTTGCTATTCATGCAATTACATGGGGGTTGAAATCTCAAAATTGACAAGAGAAAATGTGCCTACAAATGAAGTACTTTTTTTTCTACAAAATGTTTAAAAGCCAATGGTGGATGTGTGTATGTAATGCTCACACACCACAAGGTGAAGTGTTTTTTCCAAAATTGCTAATTTTATGCCAAAAATGGCCTTTGAAGTGCAATCTGTTTTGGGCTTGTTTACCTGCCACGTCAGTGGTCAACAAGCCCTTTTCAGGCCCCAAAACGTAAATGAGAGATCTAACATATTTTTTGTAGGTCGAAGCTTTTGTTTTTTTTTAATTTTGTTTTTTGCATCATACTCGAGACAAATCCCTTGTCATTAACCCCTAATGGAATCTGGAGTGTACCCCAAATTTAGGGCTTGCAAATTTCTTATAATCTTCCAAAATACACGATGAAATGAGCTGAAATTTTCATGGAAGCTGGATGAAGTAGGTAGCCTCCAATTCATACGGTTCATCCCAGTGGATGTTAATTTCGTGAGAGATATACCCTCATCCGTGAGGGTATGTCCTGTTTTGGAGGGGGCCCACCAAAAACTGAAGGACTGTGGCAGATGAGACCCTGTCTACCTCAGGTGTTTTGAAAATGCAGAGTGGATGGATGTTGTCTTCCTTGTATCCCGCTCAATTTCTACACAGGCATTCGCCCAAGCTTTCCTTGACTCTGTTGCAAGATCATAGAACACTTTGGTAAGAAGACATGAAATCGTAGTTGTGTCATCTGAGAAAGTCTTCTTGCAACGCGCCTTCCAGAGGTGCCACAATGCCGAGGCTCCGAGGGTTTCAAACACCGGACAGGTCAAAGATCTTGCATTTTAAACTTTATCGTAGTTAAGCAATAGATCTGTCGAGGTAAGAGTTATGGTGCTCCAATGCATGTAAAATGCTTTGATGAAAGGCCAAACTCTGGCTAGGGCCTTGCAATAGATGAGACAATGCTCTATAGATTAGCAACAAGCAGATAGAAGAGCATCATGGAATTGGAGCCA
Source organism: Takakia lepidozioides (assembly GCA_030704615.1). Lineage (NCBI taxonomy): Eukaryota > Viridiplantae > Streptophyta > Takakiopsida > Takakiales > Takakiaceae > Takakia > Takakia lepidozioides. The sequence continues at coordinate 64,738,346 of CM060732.1, read as the reverse complement.
CTCCCCAACCTTTAGAACTCTCTTTGCTATCTGCCACAGAAAAGCTGAGATCTTTGCAGGGCGAGTTTTGATCCATATAACTGAGCTCCGAATGATTGTCCAGTATTCATCTCTAAAGCCTTGGAACTCCCACCTTAGCTCCCACTTGGCTTTCATTGGGGACTATTTCAAAAGGGCCTTGTAAAGCCTTCTTTTGGTCCCAGGAAACGTGGAATCCATTTTCTCAAAAGGGCAGAGATTTGTGTCTCCGGGTCGAGGATTCTCAAGCCACCTTTTTTTTTGGGAAGACATATCTAATCCCATGAAACTTGCGGCCTCTTTTTCTGATTTGCGTTTTCTGCTCCCCATACAAAGTTCTGAAGAACAAAGTTATTATTTCATGGATTTGAACAGACCCCGGGCGCCAGGAAGAGGCATAGAACCAAATGCGTGCAGATAGGATTTGATTAATCGTTAGGACTCTTCCCGTGATGCTCAGATGCTTGGAGCCTCAATAGGCACATTCCTTCAATGACGCAACAGCGTGAGCCTTGCGCGTTGGCTGTTGAGCCTTGCGCGTGAGCGTACGCTCACGCAGGAGTGACGTGGCGTGAGCGTGCACCAACTCTGACGTGGCGTGAGTGTGATGTCAGCAGGCTTACATGGCGACAAATGCTGACATGGCGTTGCGTTGACATCTGCCACGTCAACATAAACATATGGCGCCTATATCCGAGGAAGGTCCTATGACCGTGGGATTACTCTAGGCAATCGTTGGCTGAATACAATGAAGACTACCATCAAACACCCGAAATGGGAAATAAGCCTACAACTGTGGCATCCATTCCATAATATTGTACAATTAAAATTGTAAGTTTCACTATTACAATTACAAAGACGACAAAATAACCTCACAACGTGAGTGTCATAGAGGCTGCCACGAGAAGACCTTGCTTCCTCCCCAAATAACAATGAGAGTTGGGATCACATTCAAAAGATTCCTGCAGTACATAGCGATACTGCAGAGATACACAATAGTTCGAGATAAAAGAGCATATACTAAGAAAATAACACATTCCCAACCAAAAAAAAAAAAAACCTTGCCCCCCACACCCTTCCTCTGACACGTTCGAGTCGGAGCCTGCTAGCGCTGACAGTTTCTCACGACAACACTCACCGTTGACCCCTCAAAAAAAAATTGTAATTTGACAAAAAACAAGGCCTCAGTCATAGACTCAGTCAACAACTGGGTTGACCTGCGTGGCGAAGTGTCATTTCTGCTGTATACAGCTCTGTGGGATAAGGGCAAACCTGGCATAGGGGCTGTCGAATACATACATCCCACATCATGGAGGCCTTGAAAACCCACAGGCTGTTTTTCCTGCAGGGAGATCAGAAAAAAAGAAAATTGGTATTATATAAAAGCAATTAATGCGCTAACATGCCACTCCAAGACGAATGGAAGTCTAGGCTCCTTTCGCCAATGCAGCGTATTCTTTTCTGATATTGTGGTTCCTCGTCAGAGCGCCAGCAATTTCCGCATGGTTGTTCATATGTTTCATTTGTTGTTCTTGAAACGTCGTATGCAGTCGAGGTACTATCCGCAGTCTCTGAAATGGGCAGGACTTCAGTCCTTCAAAATCCCAGCTGTGTACATGGTTGGGTCATTGGCAGGATCCAATCACATGTCGAGATAATCAGGGACACCGCTCAAGTGTTTTCCCTCCATGAGCACATATTTTATGTACCTGCGAACTCGCATACCCAATGCAATTCCCAACATATCAATTCACAAAACATGAGAATGTGATGATCGCCGTTGATCATAATATTTTCTTGAAGATTTCAGTTTCAATCGGGGAAATGTAGGATTGAAACATGAAAGCAAAACGATGCAATTCACATTTTTGGGCAAAATGAAGATTTCTCTGCAAAATCACACATCAGTTTGAATGATGATTGGTGCCGATCATCACTTCCTTCCAGCCCTACGATCATGTTTTGATGGACAACTAACTTTGCAATGGGGAAAAAATGCAAAACTCAAACACAAAAGCAAAACAATGTGGACCACATTTCTGGCTGATGTCAGGGACGAGAGCATGACTGAACACAAATAAGAGATCAGACTAGAGGTACAAGACTAGACAAGAAGTCAAGATCGGCGTGGCCGAGTGCATGATGGGTATGAATCAAGATGATCTTTATGACAATGGACAAGAGTACAAGATATTAAAACTTGACTTGGATACTGGAATGCTGGAAACTGGACTGGAGTATTAGACACTGGACTAGAGTACTGGAAGCTGGACTGGAGTACTGGGAATGGAAACAAGAGTAGCTTGAACTTATGTTGGCGAGATTGAAGAGTGTCCAGTCTCGCCTCATATATATACTGACTACTAGGAGGTTCCCTAAGAGGCTTCCCCAAAGGAGGTTTCTTGATGGAGAAGTTTCCAAGGTTAAACAAAGGTTTCTTGATGGAGAATTTTCCTTAAACAAAGGAGGTATCTTGATAGAGAAGTTTCATTAAACAAAGGAGGTAATTTGATGGAGAAGTTTCCTCCAAAGGAAGCTTCCTGAGCAGTTTCCCAAGTTATTTTCGATAATTTGGTAAACTCCCCGTAACTTGATAACTAATGGTAACTTATTGTAAATCATGGTAGTTCATGGTAGATCACGATAACTTTTGATAATATGGTAACTTGGTAACTTCTGATATTTACTTCTGATAAGTTCCTCTGGGCTATGTCCGTGACACCTCCCATCCTCTAGCGCCGAGTTCCTCGAGGAGCGGTAAAATCTTGGACTTGCTTAGAGTTGGAGAACCTCCATCTTTAGTGTGTATCAGATACACTGAATGTGGAGTCTTCACCTTGAAGCTAACTTAGCTGACATCATCATTGTGACGTCTTATTGACGTGTAGCTCGGGGCTTAGTTGGATATCGTTGATGAAACTCTTGGACTTTGTCAGATGCATTGACAATGTTGGATGAAGGTTCTCACGTTCGTTCACTGATGTCGTAGCATTTCCAATGTACAAAATACTCAAGACGTTTATACTTGATGCGAGAGTCTAGGACTTCGTCGACTTCATAATCGATTTTCTGATTGACTTCGATTGGTGGAGGTAGTACGGAAACTCTCCCTAGAATATTCGATGGATGATACAACTCTAATAATGAAACATGAAAGACTGGATGGATGCGCATACTTCGTAGGAGTTCAAGCCGAAAACTGACCGGATTTATTTGTCGAATAAAAATGAATGGTCCCAGGCGTTGATAATCCAACTTCCTTGATGGTCTCGAGGTTTGTATGTCCCGTCGAATAAGCCACACACGATCTCCGACCGGGGTTGGAGTTGGCGATGTTGATCTACATACTTCTTTGTCTTGTTTTTGAGCTTCTGCGAGGTGGAATGTAAGCTCCTTGTGAATCGTAGCAAGATGAGTAGCAAGGTTTTCTACAGCAGGGCTTCCAACAGTCTTCATGTGGAAAGGGTTTGCTCGAGGATGATGACCATAATTGGAGAAAAATGGAGTTTGTTTGGTCGAAGAATGTATAGTGTTGTTGTAGGCAATTTAAGCCAATGACAGAAGGTCCGTCCAATTATCTTGATGATAATTTATTGTACATCGAAGATACTGCTCCAAAATCTGGTTTACACGTTCGGTTTGACCATCAGTCTATGGATGATTAGCTGTAGAGAGGTTGATCTTAGTATCCAATATGTAAAATAATCCCCTCCCAGAAATTTGATATGAACTGTGGTCCTCGATCAGATACGATGTCCTTCGGGGGTCCATGAATGCGGTAGATATTATTGAGGAAAAGTCTTGCAGTTTCCTCGCCGGTAACCGTCTTATTACATGGAATGAAATGTGTCATCTTTGTAAACGATCTACAATAACAAGGATTGAATCGGTGGTCTTGGAAATTGGAAGGTCCGTAATAAAGTCCATAGACACGGATGACCATGGACCATTGGGAATGGGTAATGGTTGAAGAAGGCCGTAAGGTCAATGTCGTGGTCTCTTCGCTCTAGCACACGTATCGCAAGATTTTATAAATTCTTTCACGAGTTTCCACATCTGCGACCACCAATAGTCCCTGGATATCAATTCCATTGTTTTGTTGAAGTCGAAATGTCCTACAGCCGGAAGATCAAGATATGTTTGAAGAATTCGCAGTAGTCTAGGTCTTGGAGGTACATAGAGAAGTCTCTTGAAATAAAGTAAGTCATCTTTGAATTCGAAGTCGTTTGTAATATGTGGGTTGTCTCGAGGTCGATTTAGTTGACTTCGTAATGTCGTAGCAAATTGGTCGCTCTTCAGTGCTTCATGAATCTCCTTTATGATCTCTGCATCGTCATAGGTGGACATGGATAACATATTCAATTAGAGATTTGCTGGTTTCAAGATGATGGATTTCTGTTGGTCAAAAGTTGCATCCCCTTCTTTTGGCGCAAGATACGATCGTCGAGAAAGAGCATCTAGTTTTCCTTGAAGATGTCCGGGACGGTAGGTAATAACAAAATCAAATTTTGCTAGTGACATACTCTATGTCGTTTGACGTCGATTCAAAACACGAGCACTCATAAAATACTCGAGGTTTTTGTGATCGGTATAGACAGTGACTGATATTTAGTTCCCTCCAATAGATGACGCCACTCCTCAATGGAAAATTTACGAGAACGAAAACCAACAGGGTGGAGTCGGTCATCTGTACCGTATTGAGAGAGTATCGCGCCAAGTGTAAAGTCCGATGCATCTGCTTCCAAAAAGAATGGTTTAGATGGGTCTGCTTGTACCAGTATTGGAGCCGTTGTAAATGTCTGCTTCAGCCTTTCAAATGTTTGGTCAGCCTTCTCATCTTATACAAATTTATCATTCCCTGTGAGTCGTGTCAATGGTGCAGCAATTTTGGAGTAGTCATTGATGAAGATTCTATAGAAATTTGTAAATCCTAAAAAATATTGTACATCTCAGACCGAAGTTGGTTTAATCCATTCGATGACGGTTTGTATTTTCTTCTGATCCATAAAGACGTCTTTGTCGGAAATAATGTAGGCCAGAAATTCGACCTCAGATTGATGGAAAAGACATTTTTCCAATTTGGCATATAGTCATATTTCTCTTAATTTTATCAAGGACAAGGCGTACATGGCGGCCATGTTCTTCTTCATTATGTGAAAATATCAAAATGTCGTCCAAATAGATGACTACAAAGTCATCTAGAAATTCTCGAAAAATGTCATTCATCATATGTTAGAAAGTTGCTGGAGCATTTGTAAGAAGGAAAGACATAATACTATATTCAAAATGTCCATACCTTGTTCGAAAATTTGTTTTCCATTCGTCTCATTCTTTTATCCGTACAAGGTTATAAGCTCATCTCAAGTCAATTTTGGTGAAAATCTTCGCTCGTCCCAGTTGGTCGAGAAGCCCAGAAATCAGCGGCAACGGATAACGATTCTTGATTGTGACTTTGTTGAGACCGCGATAGTCCACACACATGCATAATGATTTGTCCTTCTTTTTCACAAACAAGATAGGCGCCCCCGCAGGTGATTTTGAATGTCGGATGAAATTCTTTGACAAATTTTCATCAATGTACTCACGTAATGCAGCCAATTCCGTTTAGGATAAGTTATAGATTGGGCCGAATGGTTGTTGGGCTCCTTCTTGTAACTCAATTGCACAGTCATAAGGTCGATGTTCTGGCAATATGTTTGCATTTTTCTTCTCGAAAACATCCTTGAAATCTTGATATTCAGTGGGTAATGTCGAAATACCTTTGTCTGTTGTGGTCTTGATTGGAGTCGCATAAAGTGCAAATGTCGCATCATTTTTTGTAGCTCCAATGAACAGGGGTTGAATACCTTTGATATTTCTACATTTTTATCTTGCAGAATGTTTTCGCGATCGCAAGTCGATGTCAGGATTGTGAAGTACGAACCAAGGAAGTCCAAGGATCACATGATTCGTTGGAGACTGGATGACGTTGAAAACAATATGTGATGCTTGATCTTCAAGCTTCACTTCAAGGGGTCAACATTTCCTGATGTTAACGGTCGTCCATCAATGACTTCAACGGGGGTCGAGAGTTTCTTCTTTACGAGCGTTAAATTGTGTTGCTTCGCAAAGTTTTTGTCAATAAAACATGCTGAAGCCCTTGAGTCCAAAAGTGCTTATACAGAGATATCTCGATTTTGCACTCTGATTTTTACCGGAACTATGAAGCAAGGTGCAAGAGTATGCAGATCAACATCGCCAACTCCAACCCCAGTTCAAGGTAGGAGATCGTGTGTGGTTTCTTCGACGTGACATATAAACCTTGCGACCATCAAGGAAGTTGGATTATCAACGTCTAGGACCATTCAAAATTATTCGACACATAAATCCGGTCAGCTTTCGGCTTAAACTTTCATGAAGTATGCGCATCCATTCAGTCTTTCATGTTTCATTATTGGAGTTGTATCATCCATCGAATATTCCAGGGAGAGTTTCCATACCCACTCCACCAATCGAAAGTCAATTAGAAAATCGAGTATGAAGTCGACGAAGTCCTAGACTCTCGCATCAAGTATAAACAACTTGAGTATTTCGTACATTGGAAAAGCTACGACATCAGCGAAAGAACGTGAGAACCTTCATCCAATCTCGCCAATGCATCTGACAAAGTCCAAGAGTTTCATTAACGATATCCAGCTAAACCCCGAGTTACACGTCAATAAGACGTCACAACGATGATGTCAGCCAAGTTAGCTTCAAGGTGAAGATTCCACATTCAGTGTATCTGATACACGCTAAGGACGTATATATAGCTACACTTCCAGCACTCTTGCATCCTGTATTGGCAGCATGGAGTCACAGGAACCAGATACATTGGAGTTGTCGCTTACCCAATTATCAGATCAGCCGTTGGTGTTGGACACTATCAATGGTTGCAGGGACCTATAAATCATTTGAGTCAAGAACGAAGAGCCGAAATACTTGGCAACTTGTTGCCGGATTTAGGATTTTCTCCAATTCTAAGCAAGTCCAAGATTTTACCGCTTCTTGATGAACTCGGCGCTAGAGAAAGGGGTGATGTCACGGACATAACCCAGAGGAACTTACCAGGAGTAAATACCAGAAATTACCAAGTTACCATGTTACCAAAAATTACCATAATTTACCATAATTTACCATTAGTTATCAAGTTACCGAGAGTTTACCAAATTATCGAGAGTAACTTGGGAAACTACTCAGGAAGCTTCATTTGGAGGAAACTTCTCCATCAAGAAACCTCCATTGGGGAAGCTTCTTAGAGAACTTCTTAGTAGCCAGTATATATAGGAGGCGAGACTGGACACTCTTTAGTCTCGCACAAGTTCAAGTTACTCTTGTTCCCAGTCCTAGTACTCTAGTCCACCTTCCAATACTTTAGTCCAGTTTCCAGTATCTGGTACCCCAGTCCAGTTTCCAGCATTCCAGTATTCGAGTCGAGTTCCAGGATCTTGTACTCTTGTCCATTGTTATAAATATCATCTTGATTTATGTTTACCCATCATGCATTCGGCCACGCCGACCTTGACTTATTGTCTAGTCTTGTACCTCTAGTCTGATATCTTGTTTGTGTTCAATCATGTTCTCGTCCTTGACATGGGCTACCTGCTCAAGTGATAGAAACATATGATGAGCAAACATCGCAAGCATCCCTGAAAAGTGCAAGAATGCCAGACAGACATGACACAACAGTGTAAATAACACCAACAATTTGAGGCCAGCAGAAAGCTTAGCTGTCTTAGTACCTAACTTGAATGTCGTTTTTTCTATACACTAGGATCTAATGGAAGCTGCAAGCATAATCCCAAAATTTTTGGCCAAAACTTCCAATACTGTCAAAGGCAGTTTTGGGCTAGGTGACAAGAGTACCACATGTAATTGATACAATCTGAAAACGGATTTAGCTATATTTGGTTGAAGAGTAAGGTGCCAAAGACTAGACATACACTTACAATTACGTACCCCAATCCCCCATTTTCCAACATCCCCCACATAATTTAGCTTGTCCAGACTTGTTTGTAACATTTAATTAAGTTAAATTCGTACTTCGCAATTTCTCTGTGAGTGGACGAGTAAACGCGGACGTCGTATGCCAGGTTAGTGGAGGCAGTCCTAGTGTTGTCGCTGATGCGAAGAGCTGCGTGAACTATCTGATCACTAAAGGTGACACTGACTGCTGTGAAGATAACTGCGGTGGTACCTGCATCAATATGTGCTACGCTGGAACAACGGCCATTAACGTATGTGGTACCTGCGGGCAATGAGTCCCATGCCAACAAGCCGGGAACTACAGTCGAACCTTCTTAATGGTTACCTGTTTATAAGTTAAAACAGGTCTGCTAGTTATCTTTTTGTTACTCCCGAAAAAATCCGCAAAATATACAAAGGAAATGGTTAATCGTTTAATAGTTAACTTTTTTTACTCCCTCTAGTGTTAGGTGTACCTAGATAATAGTTAACTTTTGGTATATTGCTAAAAAGTGTAAGTCATCTTATCTGTAATCCGGAAATGTAACCAATGGTTAAATTATTAAATGAATTAAGGCTCCCAGGGATTCTGTCCCCCTCGAGTAATTCTTACACGAGTGACGTTGGGGTAGGTACATAATTTCCATCGCCTTCAACGTGTATGTCTCGGACATGTCTTGGGGCATTGAACGCTGACCTTGATTTCTTGTCTAGTCTTGTACCTTTAGTCTGATATCTTGTTTGTGTTCAGTCATGTTCTCGTCCTTGATAGAGACTTCCATAATACGAGTCATCCGAGCCTGCATAATTCTGGTTGATTCCATCTTGCAGTCGAAGGGACACGGTGCACTGGTTTCCCATCTCGGATTGTTGGGTGGGAGTCGACATTGGGTGGAGGAACTGGAGGATCAGAAGACACATTATTACCTAGGTTGCATGAAGGCACCACCGGAGACCGTGGAAGACGGAACCCAATCTCCTCCAGCATGCTAATATCTGTTGATGACAGCAGAACCCTCAGTGGTGTTATATGGCGTACCACATATTGGGGCAGACCTTGCACGCTACGTGCGCTTGTACGATGTATTCGTTGGGTACAAATTGGCGGGTATAGTGTTGAGCTATGTAAGAGAGACATTGTGTAGCTATCTCTTCGAGACAAGTGTCCCGGGTGCCTTCAACATTTATTCTTTTTGGGAAGGCATGACAACCAAGATACTAGGAAATGTAGGGGTATGTTTTACTCTTGTAGAGTTACAGATGTCAAGTACATCGTTCCTCGTCCTGGAACCCGATGTAACCCCAAGTGGAGTTACACACCTCATCGTGTAACCCAGTGTAACCCCGACTGAAGTTGACATTCCTTCAGTTCCATGACACTCTCAAAAGAAGGTGGGGAAGATTTGACATGCCGAAAACCGGCGTACTACCCTGTCAGAGATTGCACGTGTGCATTAAGTTCTTACACCTATTATCCACCGAAATATTAAGTATACATAAATGAAAAAATGGACTACTTCCCATCCCCTTTTTTGGAGAAATAAATAAATAAACAATATTGTCCTAAAAAGAAATTATATCAACTTCATTACTAGTCTCACAGTTCATTCATCCTACGGGATGAATAGACAGTTTTTCATCACTTGTTCATAGCCCGCTGCTAAGCCTTGTGGCTGGGGTTTTAACTTTAGCCGCAGAGCGCAGGCTCACTAGAGCCCTCGTCGCTTTCGTGCGCTTGTGTGTCTGTGTTGTGTGCGTTTGTGGCCGATCTCGGGTCGTTTGCAGGCGTGGGGAGGCATGGCGCAGTATGATCTGACAGCCAAGGTGGCGCCATTTCTGGACCGCCATTTGGTGTTCCCGCTTTTGGAGTTTCTGCAAGAGAAGGAGCTGTATGCAGATGACCAGATTCGCAAAGCGAAGATCGAGCTGTTGGCCAAGACCAACATGGTTGACTACGCAATGGATATTTACAAAAGCTTGTATCATACTGAAGATGTTCCCCAAGGTGCCTTCCACACCCTGCATATTGCCTGCTACCAACTTCTTTGTTGGTTTTGGTCACATCAAAATGGAAGTTGTGTCTTCGTAGAGGAAGGAGTAAATGTATTTTCTGTGAGGGGCTAGGCTTCTTTGCAGCTTCTGACAAAGTTGGGACTCTAGCACTGAAAATGGATCCATGTGGAGGATAGCGTTCATTTTCTGATCAATGAAATCCGCTGTTATGACATGCGCTTCCGAAAAGCGTCTTTCAAACGCAGATCCGTGGCCTCTCAGAAGAGAGCACTTTGGTGAAGAATCAGAGAGGAGTCTGTCTGGTTTGTATTTTCGTGAACAGTCGATGACGCGGTACATTGTTGTCCACTTTCCCAGGCCAAATTTGTGTCACAAGTGTACTTCGCTGAAGTTCTTCCTGCGCAGGTGGCATTTTCCTGTTATTTAGGCTATAATCTAACGTGCGGAACCTTGGGGAGCAGATATGGTGGACAGGAGGGTAGAAGTAGTGGGACGGTTGAAGATGCTAGAGGAGTCGGCTGCTCCGCTTATCAGCTTCCTGCAGAACCCTGCAATGGTGCAGGAACTACGGGCTGACAAGCAATATAACCTTCAAATGCTGCAGGAAAGATACCAGGTGTTGATTCGATGTTACTACCTCCCGACCTGCCTTTCCCTCTTTTCTTAGGAGATCCCGGAAAATGTCTCCCACTGACAAACATGGGGTCCTGCATTTGTACCGTGGAATGGTTACCCTCCTATCGTGTCGGATAGGATCAGGTACTCCTCCATCTCATCCCCCCCCCACCTTTCCCCTATGCCCGCTGTGGGACTGACATGTGGGGGCAGTGCTGGCAGGGCATACTAGTCTTGGTAGGTGTGGAATAGTTTTCTCCCCTCTACAAGTTGCTACTGGTAAATTTACATTGCATTAGACCATTCCAGGGTGTGTAATCATTATGCAGATGTATAGCTCTGTAGCCTTATGTGGTGCGTGACCTACGGCCTCACCTGTGTCTCAAAGACCCCCTTGTCCATGACAGTTGTTGAACCCTTCCCTATCCAATCAAGTTTGCTGTGGTTTGCCTGAGTGTTCTGGCAGCTGTAGTAGCTTCCTTTCTCTGATACTGTGAGCTGACTTGTCCTATGTGATTTGGTATTTCTGGGAATCACAGATAGGCTCAGAGTAAATAGAAGCACTCTATCAGTATGCCAAGTTCCAGTTTGAGTGTGGCAACTATTCGGGTGCATCTGACTATCTTTACCAGTATCGCACTCTGTGCACCAATAGCGAGCGCAGCTTCAGTGCGCTGTGGGGCAAGCTGGCAGCTGAAGTCTTGATGCAGAACTGGGATGTTGCAATTGAGGAGTTGAATCGATTGAAAGAGATAATTGATTCAAAGGTAAGGGTATTCATAATTATTATGATATTCTTACATTATTAATATATATGAATTGAACAGACCTACAGACAGCGTCAATTTGGGATTGGTATTTGTAAGGCTTGCCTCTGGACCCCACAAGTTTTCCTTGCCAGATTCTCAGCTACATCACTTGATAGAACCCAATCTTCTTTAAAAGTAAAGGCCGTGTGCTCTGCCTGATTCTACTGTTTGTTCACTTTGGAAGAAGTATACATCTCAGAATAATTACTGTGATGTGGACAGATTTTTTCATCCCCTCTGAATCAGTTGCAACAGCGAACATGGGTGATGCACTGGAGTCTCTTCATCTTTTTTAATCATGAGAATGGAAGGAACAGCATCATCGACTTGTTCTTTTCAGAAAGGTAAGTAGATTTGGAGACCATGTACTTCCGCCTTTTGCAGAACAGCAAGTCTTTGGTTTTATTGTGTTTTAACTATTTTGTCTTGAAATGGTAAGACGTCTCCTGCTGTGGCTATCCAGGTATCTGAATGCAGTTCAGACAAATGCCCACCATCTGTTGCGGTACTTGGCAGCCGCAGTTATAGTGAACAAGAGGCGCAGGAGTATGCTCAAAGAGGTCATTAAAGTTATCCAGCAGGAGCACTACTTGTACAGTGATCCCATTACAGAGTTCTTGGAGTGCTTATATGTCAACTATGATTTTGAAGGTGCTCAGAAGAAATTGCGGGAGTGTGAGGAGGTAAGGGAGACCGACCTCGGTGGGCTTACTTGTATGTATTCAATAGTGCTCCCAAAACTGGGAAAACACATTTAAATAGAAGGAAAATGTGGAGTTTATGATGTTCTCATGACCCTCAATTCAGGCAAGTCGATATGTTCTTGTGTTGTGTTGGGTTGTTTCCTCAGCTGTTGTTGAGAGAGGAAGTTATTCCCCAAGTTAGTTTGGACTGCTTGTTTTGCAAGGGTTTCTGTTTCTAGCCTTGGAGGGCTCCCTTTTCTCAGCTTTATGGAAGTCTTAAGCTAAGAGGATCGGGGGTCATGCCCCCTTGGCTCCAAGGATGGAGATGGTGAGTGTGCATGTGCTGATGCTTAGAGAGAGGGAAAAGAAAGGCGCCTCCCTGTTGTGAGGCATGTACATGTTGTTGCGCGTATTCACAAGAAAGGATAATGCTTCCTGGAATTCTCGTGGCGGTGAGAGCCCTGATATGCAGACTTCACTCAAACAAACAACTGATCGTGTTTCAGAAGTTCTGATATCCCCTTCTGGATTTCTAGAAATCGGAGAGTTGTTGCAGATTGTTGCATAGATGTGAGAGGCACTTATTTCCATGTCCATGGGGTGTACGCAGTTGATCGTGAACGACTTCTTCTTGGGGAAGCAAGCGCAGGAAAATGGCTTTGTCACTGTTCCATTGCGTGATGAGTTCCTGGAGAATGCCCGTCTTTTCATCTTTGAGACATACTGCCGCATCCACCAGTGTATTGACATTGGGTAAGGTTTTTTGTAGCATAAATCCTGGGCGTTTCTTTTCTGGAGCAATCAAATTTGAAAGAAAATCTTGTGTATGCAGCATTCGTCATATGAGCATCTTGATTGCTGTAGCCTGGCGGCTGCATGGGTTCTGGATTTTGTTTGCATTTGCATCCGTCCCGTGTTGATTGCCGGGGTGCATTCGTTCATTGGGCAGTCATTGTCTTTGGACTTACATGGATGTCATGGTGACTAAGTTTAATTGGTGGGATGGATGACCAGTATGCTGTCACAAAAACTGAATATGAATTATGATGACGCGGAGCGATGGATTGTGAACCTCATCCAGAATGCTCGCTTGGATGCCAAGATTGACTCTAAGATGGGCACAGTTGTTATGGGGACCCAGCATCCTAATGTGTAACCTTCCATCCTCTCACAAAACTGTGTTATATCAATCTATTTAAGCTTCAGACTCTCTCCTTGCTGGCTGTTGTAGCATTTATAGACATCATATTAGGCCAGTTCCTTATCATTTTGGGATTGGATGTGTGGGTATA